>VZUA01092531.1:17780-32978 GCA_013401035.1 Horornis vulcanius
CAGATAAAATAACCAAGAGATCTAAGTATTTTATTATTTTTATTAAGAAAAATTAATTGAGGAAAATAAATACGAAGTAAGTAATAATGACTGCAGTTTTAGTCAATTAAGGTATTCTGTCTTCCCGATTTTAAAACAAACAGCAGTCATAAAAAAATAAGGATAGCCCCCCACCCCCCAAAAAACCACCATAGCAAACCAGATAAAACTCATAGATGCCATCTGGAGTATCTACCCTTTCTAATACTTTAGAGATTTACAGAAAAAGAAAAAAAAGGTGATTTCCTAATTACTATCTTAGTGACAACCTGGTTTCTACGAGGGGATGCTGGTTCCATTAGGATTCATTTCAGAAATGGCCAAAGCTCCCCACATTCTGTGTAGGGAGGCAAAAAACTGAGTCCTGCTGCCAAGCTGCACTTCCTCAGCAAAGGAACCTCTCAACAATATTCCAAGTTTCCAGCACAATGTCCTACCTACCTGTCTGTACGAAGATCCATCGTGGTACATATCCACACCTTTGGGATATAACCTAGGGGGTCAAAAAGAAACTCTGAAGCAAATACAACGCTACAAAACACACACAGTAGGCCAAAAAAAGAAGAAAAAAATAGAATTCATGCAGAGACAAGAGACTGGTCTTGTAACTCACATGGACAAGGAAACAATCTGCCTTTGGGGTTACTTTGTTTTAAGAAATAGAGAAATGAGAAAGAAAAAAGGCTTCAGGCTAGCAGCTATACATTGAGAGATGTAAACCTCCTCTTTTATTGCTGTTTCTCAGCAGTGAGTTAATTGTGTTTCCTCACTAACAAAAGAGGGTTAATAGTAATTTAATATTAATTTTCACTACAGCCCAGGCAGTAGCAAAGTGCTTTTAAAGACGTAATGGAATCTGATATAGAACCACCATATTTCTAATTTATCCTCTGATGTAAATAAAGGGATAATAACTCTTGCATATTTTGGCATCATTTAGGAGGATAATTACAACCCTAACAAAGAATTCCTGATTTTTAGAAAGTCTAATGCAAGCATCTTCATCAGCACAGACCAAGCTCCATTTTCATATGGGAGGGAGCCATCCTGCCTTTGTTTCCCAAGCTCCCTCCAAATAATATACAGGGCACTTGAGAGTAAAGCCAAAGTGCTGATCTTTGCCAAAAAAAAAAAAATGGGATGATACAGCAACATTACACACAGTGAAGTCCTCCCCCCTGCTGGTGTGTTGGGTTCAACTCTGGGACACCACACTTCCACTACCAGGCAATGGAAGGAGCCTGATGATCAAAGTTTTCAAATACAGAAATTACAAATAAAAAAATAGAGAATGTCAGGAACCCTTACCAAAAAAGTAATATGTGACACAGAAGTTTCTAACAAAATACAGTGATTCCACACAACTGTGTTTTATCAGGAGAGGCAAAGATCTTCTGAAACGTAAATACTTGTATTGCTAAAACCAAACAAAAATAAATAGTTTAGTATTCTACATTCAGAACAAATCAATGAAACAGTTAATAAAATTAAAATAAAAATAATACAACAAAAAAAAAGACAAGCTACTTGAAAGCCTGAAGTCCAGATCAATTAAAAACTTAATTTAAGGTAATTCCAGGTGTTACATTTATTAATTATGCTCCCAATCTTTCCTGACATTTTATAATCATTTCTAGTTCTTATCCTGTTTCCTGCTTGTAGAAGTGAAAACAAAGAATAGGGTAAATTGACTCAATACACAAGGGAACAAACTAGAATAACCCTGTCTAATGTAAAATAATAAAAAAAAAACCAACAACGAAAAGGGCACATTTAATCTACTAGATGTCATTTACATTCTAAATGTTCAATTAAAATATAGGGAAAATTTTGACAAGCCTGAGTTCCACAGTCAGTAATCATTCAAGCAGCAAAACCAATGTAACAGTGATGCTTTCCTCCAAATAGATAAACTCTCTGTTTCCAAATGACTGAAGCAACCCAGCTGACAAATGAAACCATGAAAATGAAACTATGCAAATGCAACCAAAGTGATTCAAGTTTTTATTTTACTAGGTTGCATTAGAAAAAAAAAAGGGAAAAAAGGAAAAAAACAAAACCCAACAAAAACCTCCAAACAAACATCAAAAAAGGGAGAATTAACAATATTGAAATAGATTTTTTAAAAACATTCTAACTACAGCATTGCCAAAATGCTGCTTGGTTTGCTGATGAATTGAATGGTCAGCATAATGCAGTACACATGTTTTTCACTAATACAACTAACCTTGGTTAAAGACATCTCTTGCCAAACTGACTGTGTCAGCCTGGGAATCAGGCAAAGTTAATGGCTGCTGTGAGGCTGCAGCAACAGAAGTATTTTTAAGATGTTTCACACTGGTACAGATTTCTGCAGGACTCCTCCAGAGGAATTAATGGAATTTCAGTTTCCATAGTGCTGCACACAGAGAAAGGCTTTGGATGTTGAGCTCTGAGCAAGATTTAATGCGCTATTTAGACTTGAACTAAACTTTTATTTTTTAACTCTCAAGATTTTCAGCTTTTAGATGACCCTTGTTGTCAGTTCCTGAAATTGATACCCAGTTTGTGCACGTTGTCTTTTTCCTGTAGTTCACCTGCCAACTCAGCCAGCTTTAACGTGCATCAGAGGGGTGTAGTCTGAATGTTAAGAGTCACAGCATCCCAATTCCTGTGTTCATGTAAAAGGAGCTGAGCAGGAAGGAGCAGGATGAACACTGCTGGCATTTAAAGCTGGGTGTACACTTCATCCATCAGTGACAGCAGCTGCACACTGCCTGCTGCCATACTCATAAATTGTCCAGGCTTTTTTGATCACTGTTTCACCTATACATATCTTTCTACGAAGATGTTTAAACCTCTTACCTGTATGATTGGAAATGGCAGATAATTCATGTTGTTAATAAGATAGAAAAGGCTGTAACTGTATCCCAAGAAAGCTCCAGAAAGTAGAAAGAAGAGGTGATACTCATTTAGGCACATCTGAGGAACAGCATCTTCCAGGCTAAAATAGCAAACTTAGAATCAATTTGGAGTCCAAAACAAAAAGCTATTCAAGCCTTAGGAAAGTCACATCAGAAGTTTGATTTTACTTTCCTGATTAGCACATCTGATGACATCTCAGTAAGTTTTTGCTAAAGTAGAAATCCCACCACCTGTTTTTGTAATCTATACATGAAATATATCCCATTAACCACAAGACCAAGACTTGTCAACAACTTTCCATTAAGAATCTTGGTGATTTCGTTTTTCCGGTTCAGTTATTTCTCTGTGTATTGTAACATTTACAAAGGGGGTATTTTTTGTCCTTTAATAAAGAATATCAACATGTAATTGCTGGTTTTTGAGAATACCCAAATTCTTGGGATTCTTTTTGAAAGAAATGATCAGTAAACACATTTTACAATAGAAGTTCTTTGTTTTTTCTTTGACACACACAATTACCTTTCTGAAGGTGTGCAGGACACAGCAAGAAACTGGAACCTCCCTTTTGTCATGACTGTAGCACACCAAGCAACCAGCATTCCCATGATAGCATGAACAAAGGAATGGATGACTTGCTGAGGGTGAATAATTTTTCCTATCAGTGCTAATCGAGAGCATGGTATTGATGGCACAACTGTAAATAAAAGCAGAAAAATCATTTTCACTTCTTGCTAATAAAATCTTTCATTTAAAAAAAGAGAAAAAAACCACCATTGTCACTAAAGAACTTTTCAGAGTCAGGATCAGTCACTAAATTATAAATGAACATCCTATTTAATTAAGGTATCAAAGATAGTTCAACAATTTACACAACCCACCTGCATAAAATTCAACGTTGAAGATGCTTATTACTGTTATCACCACAGACATCAGGAAGATACAAAAGATGACATAGGAAGTATACAAATCATTGAAAGAATCTGAAAAAATAAAAATATGATTGTTCAGAAAATTGCAATAACACAGCAGCAACACATTAAGTAACAGAAAAGAGCATTTAAGCAATGGACAATAATCCACTCAGTGCTTAAAGGGGAATAATGGTCAATGGACTTTCTAATCCCACATGAGGTCTGCTCAGCTACACAACATTTCTGCACAAAAACACATATAAACATCATAGAAACTGTTTTACACCCCTACAACTGCTTCTCTTATAAGTGAACACTCAGAAGTTTGTTTAAAAAAAGAATTAAACTGTGGCTCAAATATCACCTTTCCCTTGATTTAAGAAAAGCTACAGCCGTCCAACCACACTAAAGAGAAAAATCTTACATAGTGGTTCTTTTGGGCTTTTCTATTTTCAAGGGAGGAAGGAAGTCAATTCTCTCCGCTTGGAGTAGCTCAATGATCACAGGCATTGAGCTTCCAACTAAACGCATCTCAATTTTCATTGTAGGCACTCAGGAGAAGTTATTATCACCATGCTGAGTGGCAGCTTCAGGAATTTCTCTTAGGATTCAGTGCACCACAGAGAAAACTGAAGCTGTTTATGGAAACAGCAGCTGCACAGGGTGGAAGGGGAAGTGTGTCCAAGGACTCAGACAACCAAAGCACTTAACCTGTCTGTTTTGTTCTTCTGCCAGGGATATACTCCCAGGAACTTGCAACACTTATTCCTACCTAGGGTAGACTGTGGCTGCTGCGGTTGTAACACAGAAACATTTCAAAGACCAAAGACTATTCAAAATACAAGTGTAACACTACGCCACCATCAGTTCCCGTTATCTGGGACTCAGCCCAAAATAACAGACCGTAGAAAAAAACCCCAGAAACACAAACACGTGAGAGCAAAAACAAGAAAACACGGCCGGGCACCTACTCGAGATCCAGCGCACCGGGTGGAACGGGTCGAGGCCGCTGAGGACGATGAAGGCCGCGGTGCAGATGGGCAGCAGCAGCACGGACCAGGTGATGGCGGCGGCCACTCGCCAGCCCAGAACCTGCGGGGACACAGCGTGAGGGGACCGGGACCCGCCAACCCAGTGCCTGCACGGTGACAATGGGAGGGGGGACCGGGACCCATCAGCCCAGCGCCTGAGGGGTGCGCAGGGTGAGGGGACCGGGGCTCACCGCCCCAGGACCTGAGGGGAGACAGAGTGAGGGGACCGGGCACCGACACCATCCGCCAACCCAGCACCTACGGCGAGACAGCGTGATAGAACCCGGACCGGGAGGGATGCGCCGCCACCCGCCAGCCCAGCGCCTGAGGGAGCACAGCCCGTGGGGAGCGCAACCCGAGGACCGACCTGCCGGAGCAGCACCCGCTGCCCGCCCGCCGCCACTGCCGCCGCCTCCATGGCCGCGGCCCGGCCGCCCGTTCAAAGCCGCCGCCCAACGGCACCACGTGCCGGCATCGCGACACTTCCGCCGCGCGCCCAGGCGGCAGCCAATGGGAGGGCGCGCACGCCCGCTCTCCCCGCCCCCGGGAGTGCACGGGTGACGTCACTCGCCGAGAAAACTACATGTCCCGGCTTGCCCCGCGCGGCGATGGCGGCCTGAGGGGGTCTGGGCTTTCCTCCGTGTCTAAGGGGCCAAAATGCAGTCCGGGGCGGCGAGGAAAGAAATTGTGACATTAGTCCACATTACGTGCGTTTATTTACACTTTGAAAGCTTCCCTGGCGGCACGGGCCCACCTCAAGGGGGCTCAGTCCTGTTAGAAGACCATGCCTTGGACCAAACCCTCCCTATAGCTTTTGAGCATTAAGATGCTTCGTGCACAAAATACGGACCTCACATCGCCTTCAGAATTGCTTTATTCAGAGGCAAAACAGTGGGGCGAGCATAGACTGAATTAAAGAAAAAACAAAACTAATCCCCCCCAAAAGCAAAACAAAAGATAAAAAAAATCCCAACCAAACAAAACCAACCCCTTTCCTTTCTAGACTGGGATTGATGGTTCACTCTCCTCCTGGAACCGGTGTAACTGGAACCTCCAGTAAGCATGGAGACATCCATATGTCCATGGGACATCACTGTCTGTCCAGCTGCAAAACACATCCCCTGTCCTTGAAGTTTCCAAGGTCTTCAGTGAAAAAATAATCTAAAATAAAACTACTGTATAGACGGAGAAACTGGTGCTGTCATCTGAAAGAGAAATAACTCCAGTGAATACTTCAGCTCCTCAGCAGAGGACATAATAGGGCACATATTTAAGTCTCAATACTAAAATCCATTACTGTCATGTTGATTCTTATTAGGCATCTGGAATGAAAAACTGATTCTGCAGGAAGAAAAGCCACTAAAACTGACTTGCATTATTGGATTGTGTAATTTTTTAATGTGCCTTTCACTAGACACATTAGGCTTTATTTTTGTATTATTTATTTTAAATCTAATATAGCTTCTATTCAGTACATACCCTGATTTTTACAAACACACTTGTAGCTGGCCTTGGAGTGGCCTGGCCTTTACATGACTATTAGTCTGTTCCTGGACCTCCCCCACACAATTATCCAACAGAATTCAAATGTCATCTGCTGCTGGCAGCAGTCCTGGATGCCAGGAAGCAAAAGCAAAAGCTATCCTACAGAAGGAATGCAGTCCAGAGGGTTGGATGGCTCAGGCTCTGAGTCAGCCCTGCCCAGAGCCCACACAAATGTCCCCACACAGAACTGCTGCTCTGAAACATTGTCTCAAATATCAAGGGGGAAAAATCCAATCAATTTTTATATTAAAAGGAAAGAAAAACTGGAGTGAAACAGTTTATTGCTTAAGTTTCACTTGTGCAGAATAAATTCAAGTAAATGCTTTTAGTTTTTTGTAAGGGGGAAATGGCTTCTAGAACTGAGTGTATTATTTAAATGTCAGTTTCTTTGCCAAGGGCAATCCTCAAAGAAAAGAAAGGTAACAGATCTTTGTTCCTCAGAGTCTTTTCAGTTTTTACAGCTGTACTTAAAACTTACAACTGAAACAAAGTTAATAAATATATATTTATATATAGAATCCATTTAGCAAAATTAGTCTGTTAAACCCCTTGCCATTCAACCGTAGTGATGGGGAAAAGTTTCAAGATGTCTGTGATGACTGCAGAAAAGAAAAAGTTTAGATTGGGTTCTTACCTTATTATTGACTCTTTGTTATTACTGTTGTTCCATTGTGAGCAGGAATAATAGGTGCAGGAATATCCAGCTCAGGGGCATCAAAAAAGTATGCCTACATTATCAGAGAAAAAAAACTATTTAGAGAGAAACATACAATGCTGCCTCATCCCAGCTCTTTCTTTCCACACCCATCAAACACAGGTATAAACACAGCACTGAAATGGCAAATTTGAATCTTTTTCTGTTTTTACCAGATTAGAAATGGTCAGTTAAAATGGTGCTCTGAACTGTACGTTAAAATTTAACTGTTAGCAGCCAAGGCCTTTGAAAAAGACCTTGTACTGGAAAAGGTTAGATTGCAGATCCAGGGAGAGTTGTGTTTTGCTGTCAACTCCCTGCACACTGAGCTGTGGGGAACCAGATCCATCTACTCTGGAAGCTGTGGAAAGTGAGGCCTGGCAGATACCCTTCCACCCACTGCAATAGGGAAACAAATAATTTTAAGTGTGCATTTTATGTTTCAGTGGCCTCAGGGTCTTCTGTTTTCTAACACTTAACTGTATGAAAATATAAACCTGCTAAAACTCATAAGCACGCACTTTATATTGAACATTTAACCCTTCTGAAGGACTAAGCATAGTACTCATTGGAATAAAGTGCAACTGGTTACTATAAAGATTAATGCTTTGCTGATACTAAGATGAATTACAGCTAAATTCAAGACTGTCCTGTGGAAGTTGGACTCGATGATCCTGATGGGTCCCCTCCAACTTGGAGATATTCTATGACTCCTTAATTGATTACTCAATTCATTACCAGCACTGTCAGGATCACACTGGCATTAATTTTTGCTGCATTTAAAATAACTGGCATTTTTACATTGGAAATTTTCCAGTGACCAGCCAATCCTTCCTTCCCTTTCCCATAACATGCCACCTGTCCTAGGAAATAAGAGATTAGAGAAAAGGAATGGCAGTGTCCCACCAAACAGCCAACAGAGAGCAGGGCGTGCAGCAGCAGGATGGCAGCCACGGTGGCCACGGCGATCCTGCGGTTGTCGTCACGGACCGCGGGCCAGAAGGTCATCACCAGCACGGAGCCCGAGAGGCACAGCGAGAACACCATCAGCACCCAGCGCACCACCTTCTGAGGGATGATCCACAAAATCTGCAAAAGGCAGGAAAAAGGCTGGCAAAGAGGCTGTGTGTTCTGTGGCACGTCATCGCTTCCAAATGATTTGTGCACAGATGAACTCACGCCTGCCTTTCTCTGATACATCTCTGTTACTGGAGGAAATAGGAAGAGCAGTGAGGAGCTTTACACCCAGACACAAGAGTGGATCCTAAATTATGCCACTCCCTCCAAGGCCTGTCCCCAGCCAGAGCAGGGCCCCTGTCAGGGAAACTTGTCCTTGGAGCCATCAGCATTGCTGTCCTGCACAGATATCTGTTCCGTGGAAACACAAACATCCTGATTCCTGAGGCTGCCTCGGGCTGCCTGCCAGGCTCACCAGCAGCACCTTGCTTGGTTTTGCTGCCTCTGGGGAAATTATGTGTCCTGGGCTTTTCCAGAACCCATAAGACACCTTCACACAAGACAAGCTTCAAGGAAAAGAGCAAAAAATTCTCCCAGCCTCCAAAATTTCACCAAATATCAACAATATTATAAGAAACAGCAAATCTTCTCAAGCAGGACATGTGAGAGGGGCACTCTAGCCATACGTACCGCTGTGGGAATGTAAATGAAGAGGGAGTAGCCATACACACACACAATCTCCAGGAATGAGTAGGAGACAATGTTCATGACTTTACTGTTCCTCCACATCAGGAATCCCCAGAGACCAAGGGGAACAAGCCAAGCGTATGCATAAATCGTTGTAGCTGCTATGGACACTGGAAACACAAGAAAAGGTTTAATGTTCTACTTTGAATCTGCCAAAATCAAAGGTGTAGAAGCATTCTACATGAAAAAATGCCTAGGTAATTTCAATTTCTTTATTACGCCTGTGTACAAAAAGTAGTTGGTTTCAGTTGAAAAGGAAAAGCCCCAGAGGCAGGAAAAACTTAGTTAAAAATAGAAATTCAGCTAGTAACAGCTAGTGTCAAATGTGAAATTATTCAAGTGACTGCATTCCCAAGTGGCAATGTTCTTCCCAGTACACTAAGGATTTTGGAAACAAAGAGAAGCTGTGTTCCTCTGAAGGGACAGCAGCCTCCCTCATAATACAAAGACAGACACAGACAAATGGGCTCCTCACTCTGAGTTCTTTGCAGAACAATTCAGTTGAGCATCTTTTGCTTATTTTTGAGTTTGCCAGAAGGTAACAACTTCCAGCCCTTGGTAGATGATATGAGCGATAATCTGATCTGGTGATTTTCTGCCTGAGGCCAGCAGGTTCCTGGGAGGCCACAGATCCAGGAAGGTCCCAACCAAAGCACCACAGAGGCCAGTGCTGGGCACTGTACAAGGAGACATCCACTAAGGCTAAAAAATAACTAATTATTCCTGCTTGCTCTTCTAAAACCCTGAAACTAGCTTATGCCCTGAAGAAACAGGGTGCTGCCAGTCACAACCCATTTTAAGGGCTTGTTTCACATATCTAAAAATTTAAAGACAGCAACCAATCAAAAGACTGTGCTAAATCACAGCCATGACCTGGTTTTGTATTACTTCATTTGCACATTAAAAAAAAGACACCAAAAAACCCCTCCACACAAAAAAAAAGACCCTCAGAGATGACTACTTACAAACCTTTTCTGAACTCAGGCACGTAGTGGTACGTTGGTTTGCCCAGATGGATGAAGAAATTTGAGAGATTGCCACTAACAGCAATGGTGAACACAAGTGTAGCACATATCCAAAATGGACCTTAAAAGGAAACAACATCAATAGCACCTCCTCTGCTCTCTTGCCTTCTCAGGCCAGCAAGTAAAATGAAATACAGACTCAAAATATTTAGCACAGAAAATAACTTCTTCCACCTCATACCTACCATAAAGGTCGGGATTGCTGCGGATATAGAGCCTTACAAAGTTCTTCCCAGGGACTGGGAACACCGACCCTTTGATTCTGTCCAGGACCTATGAAACGTAAGGATTTGTCTGACTGACAATGCAAGAAGGAAAAAAACCTGAATGGATAAGGCACAATTCAGACAACAGTTCTCCTCTGGAGCAAAGTATTATTAACCTGGTATGTGTCCACATCGAAGAAGGTCTGGTAGTACTCAAAAGTCCAGAAAGGGGCACTTTTCTTCTGTCCTGCAAGCAGCTGGATGGTGGGAAAGGCAACATGGAAAGTGTTACAAGCACACAATTTATGCATTACTAGCTCATTTACACAGTAGCCACAGATTTTGGTACCCAAACTGAAAACAAATTTAAAAGGGTAGTGCTTCCTATGGATTATGTAATGGTTTCCCTTTCCCCCTCCAATAACTGTTGGCAGCCAGTCTCTTATCTCCCTGTAGGCAGAATCATGGCTTAGGTTCTAAAGAGCAGCCTGTTACTACCTGCTGCCTCATCATCTGGAACACACACCCTCATCACCATGACAAGTTCCTTTTGCTGTCAGAACCATAGAGTGGCCTGTGATTGAAGGGACCTTAAAGATCATCTCATTCCAACCCCCTGCCCCTTCCACTATCCCAGGTTGCTCCAAGCCCCATCCAGCCTGGCCTTGAACACTTCCAGGGATTGGGGCAGCCACAGCTTCTCTGGGCACCCTGTGCCAGGATCTCATCACCCTCACAGGAGACAATTTCTTCCTAATATCCAACCTAAACCTCTTCTTTTTTAGTTTGAATCCCTTCCCCCTTGTCCTTTTCTCTACATGCTCTTGTAAGAAGTCCCTCTCCATCTTTCTCACAGGCCTGCACCAGCAGGGGTGAGAGCATTACCTCTGTTTTATCAGAGTCATCAGTGCCCAGTAACTCATCATCCTCTTCCCTCCCTGGCTCCTGCAGGCGGCTGTGCTGACTCTTGGGGATTTCTGGCTCATCGATGCTTATGGTGGTTGCATCAGGATTTGCTGCAAGCAAATTAGCTGCATCGTCAAATTCTGCAAATAAGTACATTACAAGACAAGCAATGATCAAGACACTAAAATTTTTTGTTCTCATGGCTCAAATAAACACATAAAGACCCTGAGACAGGATAACCACTAGCTTAGGCATGTTGGGTACGATCTATTTCCTAAAGCCCAAACTAACACGGATCAAGCTGAACATTTAGTCAGTCAATAAAGTGTGAGTCTGCTTTTCCTGGCAATCTGCCCGCAGGATGTTACACTAGTACCATGGAGCCTGCCTTCCTGCCCTGCCAACAGCTCCGAGCCGAGGGCCAGCTCTGCAAGGGGAGAGGAAAGCTACCTCGCTGAAGAAATGGGTACTTTTAATACTCTCAAAAAATTTATATGAGATTTTTAATGAAGAACTAAGGAAGTCTGAAACCGAGGCCTTTTTCAGGTTACAGAGCGCTCTGCCCCTTTCCAGCTGTCACTTGCTACCACAAAGGATTTCAGCCCACGATTTCAGCCAACACCGGTTACATTTTTTAGCTCGCCAGCAGCACAATTTCATCTCAGAAAACTCAGGATACCTGACCCCACAAGGAAAACTCCCAGGACGTTTCTTATTCCGCGAACGCTCGGAAACGCTCCCAAAGCCTCCAGCGCCTGACGGCTCCCCCAGCTGGGGCCCAGCGCGGCGTCCGCACCTGCGACATCGCCTTTACCTTGGAATTTGAGGTCGTCCGCCGCCGCCATTCATCCGCCTGGATGAGGATCAGCTCCCCGGGGCTCGACCCTCCTGCAAGAGGACAGGGGCAGCGCTGGGACGGGGCCGGTCCCCCGCCCTGTGCCAGCGCTGCTGTGCCCCGCGGCCGCGCCCGCCGCGCCCCNACGGCCCCGCACCCGCCGCTCTGCTCCCTTAAAGGCGCCGCAGCCGCCGCGCGGCCGCAGCCAATCAGAGACGCCTCCGGGCCCCTCTGCCCCCCGCCCCTCGAGGCGCAACAGCCCCGCCGGCGACGGGCCTAGCGCCGACCAATCAGAGCCCGCGCCGCACTTCCGCGTGCGCGCCCGCCCGCCCCCTTAAAGGGCCCGCGGCAGCCCCAGTGCCGCTAGTCAGGTGTGGCGCGGCCGTCTGTGGGAGTTCGTGCACGAATATACCGGGACTGTAGATAATCATGCGCTTTTACATCTGTTAGAAAGGTACACTGCATGTTTTGGTAACTGAGAGCTTTATCAGAGAATCACAGAACGGTTTGGGTTGAAGGGACATTAAAGCTCATCTCATTTCAACCCGTTTGCCATGGGCAGGGACACCTTGCACTGTCCCAGGTTGCTCCAAGCCGCGCCCAGCCTGGCCTTGGACACTTCCAGAGGTGGGGCAGCCACAGCTTCTCTGGGCAACCTATGCCGGGGCCTCACCACCCTCATAGGAGAGAATTTCTTCTTCGTACCTAATCTAAACCTGCCCTCTGTTGGTTTGCAGCCATTCCCCCTTGTCCTGTCACTGCAGGCCCGTGTCAATAGCCTCTCTCCATCTGACTTGTCTCCCCTCAGGTGCTGGAAGGTCACAGTTTGGTCACCACAAAGCCACTTTCTTCTCCAGACTGAACAGCCCCAATTCTCCCAGCCCTTCCTCACAGCACAGCTGCTCATTCCCTGTGGTCTTGGTTGCCTCTTGAGGCCTTTCTCCAACAGAGTCATGTCCTTCCTGTACTGGGGACCAGCTGGATATTATATATACTGGAGTGTACATATACATATACATACATATACATATACATATACATATACATATACATATACATATACATATACATATACATATACATATACAATATTTCAGCCCCAAAATTCCAAACTCTGGAGTGCAGCAGAGCCCCAGAGCAGGAAGAACAGGAGGAACAGGGCACTGTTTGCACAGCATCTGCATCACTCCAAAGCCTCAAGCACCAGCACCGTAGTCTTTACTGTGGGATTCAGGGAGAACACCCTGATCCAGCTCCCCTCATTTGTAAACACAGACCACATTTGTGGATAAGCGTGACAGCTCAGCAGTGAGCACCACACATCCACCCTGGCTGCACTTGATGCCTTTGGTGCAGCTGGAGGGACTGGCTGATAGGATCCTTGCTCACACAGGGGTTCAAGTGCAGGGAGAGGACAGTGTTCAAGGCAAGGCAGAAACTCAATCAAACACGTGAATGTTTTCCCTCCCCTTCACCCTCTACCTTTGCCCCTGCCTCGCACTGTGCTCCCATCGCGAGCGGCCAGACCTCTCCACCACGATGTTGGGCATCAGGATATTCCTACAGAAAATCCTGATTCTTCTGCAGGTTACTCTGTCTGTTGTTGTTGGCAAAACACTGATGATACTGTTCCCCAACGCCATGAAAAGATACATCCTAAAGATGGGTGAAAAGAGCAGAATGAACCGGAATCCAAAGTTCAGCTACGAAAACTGGGGCCCGACTTTTTTCAGCTTCAAGTACTTGCAGTTTGTGCTGAAGGTGAAGTGGAAGAGGCTGGAGGATGAAGCCTACGAAGATCACCCTGCTCCCAACACGCCTGTGGTGACCCTCAGCGGGGAAGTTTGTCACGTCCTGGATTTCATGAAAGGTCAGTGATTGAGCCACGTAGCTGGGTTGGGTTTGCTGACAACATAAATGAGGAGATGCTGCTGAGGGAACAGGGACAGGCTGCTGGCACACGAGTGCATCACGGGCAGACCACCAGCACTCACCTGCTGGAGAAGATGCAGCACATTTACTCCAGCTGCTTCTTGATTTTCAAAAATAACCTGCATTTATCACCCTGTCTATACTATCCCTTCACACCACTGAACTTTTGCAAGAGCTGGCTCTGCCTGAAAATACTTTTTGCTGAAAGCCAAAGTAATAATTTGTTTTAAGGAGAGAAGCCCCAGAACTGAACCGTGTGCAATGACTCCTGAATGCTGGCTGTCATTCTCTGCCCATACAGAAAATTCCACACCAGCTCCCTTTGCCAGCCTAAAGCCTAGAAAGCACACAGTGGGTTTTTCCAGATCCAAAGTGGCTGGGAATAAAGCAGAAGTAGCTGCTTTGTACTTTGTCCGCTGCCTCCCACTGAGATCTCACTAGAATGTGGAATTAATCATTAAGCTGCAGCCTCCATCCCCACGGGAGAGATTACATCCTTCTCTCACTCTGCATTCCTAATTGTGTATAGGTATTTAGGTAGAAAATGGGCTGCAAATGTGGAGAAGAGATACATAGTATCTACAGGAAGGTACCACTGTTATTTAATTCTTTAGGATGTAGATCTATGTTAGCAGCAGCTTTTAAGTTAAGCCAGAAAGATCTTGAACAAATTTAATGGAATTTAGCATAACCAGACTACAAGAGGTGCTTAAAAATCCTGCAAGCTCTCTTAAATCAAGGTCTTGCAAACAGATGCCAACACCAACACAGTACTGTGTTAATTTGTAAGCAAGATACTTTTGTCAGTGTAAGGTTAGTTTAATAATAATACAAAACCAAAGTTCTGTTTGGACAGGAAATTGCAGAAATACATTGAAAGCACGAAAGCCTGTGATGCATGACTGAAAAGTCTGCAGTGTCCCCTCAGCTCAGCTTGAACTGACACATCTAAAAAAATCTGGACATGAAAAGGCGCTGTCCTCAATGCCCATCCCTGAACCACTGTCCCTGGATAACCTTGCAGAAGGCCACCTTTAGTATTTTGAAGTTGCTCCATATTAAGGATCTCAGGGAGGCTGAGATGCCCATTTTGGGTCAGTTCCCTATCCCAAAAAAATGTTGATAACTTGCGAATTGGCTCTTGTGACGAGGAAAAGAGAAGCTGTGTGACTGCAGGGTGCCTCCTGCCTGTACTGGGCAGGGTTCCCTCAGGTAAACTCATTGCTGGATGCAGCACAGGTTGCAGCCAGGCTAGGAAAAACACCTTTATGCCTGCTTTGCAGAGATGCAGAGATTCTGCTGCTGATTTTACTGACCTAGGAGTTTATGAAGTGACTTAGTGTTGTCTAGGAATCTCTGCACCAGGATTCTCTGCACCACAGGATCAGTTCAGTGTATTTAATTCTGTCCTTCCTCCTTTTGCTTAACCACAAAATTTCTTTTTTTTTTTTTTCCCTAGATAACCG
>VZUA01092531.1:39237-73986 GCA_013401035.1 Horornis vulcanius
CCCCCTGTGTCTCCTCCCCTTGTGCCCCTTCCCCTGGCTCCCCTCGGGGCTGTGCCCGCTCACGTCGTGCTCAGCCCCGGGCACAACGCGATCCTTTCACAGACCCTTCCCAGCGTAGCCCCCTGACCCCGCCCCGGGTTGGACCCGATCCCTTCGCACCCGCCTCCCCCATCCTTTCGGTACCCCCGGCCCCCCTCGGGCAGGGCCCGATCCGCAGCCCCGCAGGGCAGGAGCCGAGAGGATCCCGTCCCTGTCCTGCCCCTCTCCACGGCGGCTCTGAGCTCTCCTGCCCCCCCGCAGGACCTCGCTCACGAACCAAAGCCCCCGGCTCCGGCTGGGGCCGGGGCACCGGGAGATGCCCACCTTCCCAGGGAGGGAGGTTCCAGCAGGCTCCATTGCCCAGCTGCAGTCAGACATGTGCCCTCCTCCTCTTCCTCCTCCTTCTCCTGCCTGCAGCAGAGCCAGGCCTGGTTGTGGGGACACTTCCCACTCAACCCCAGCCCCTCTCCCGCTGCCCCTCTGTCCATCCCGGGCCTCTCAGCAAGGCCGGGATCCAGTTCCCACTCGGGGTGTGTGGTTTGGTGGCAGGCAGCTCACACCCCTGCTCCACGCAGCTTCCCCTCCTTGCACCGCAGGGCTACGTGGCCATGCTCAGGGCTCTAAGGGGAGCTGCCAGCTTTGGGGGCTTCCCTGCGTCATGTTTTCCTCTGTGGCTCTTCTTCACCTGTCTGTGATTTGTTTTTGCAGAACTGGTCGAGGGGAATGTCGTACTGTCTCCACTCAGAAAGCCATTTGGATACCGGGCCGATATACGTGCGTGAAAATGGGAAGCTGCACGCGGTAAATCAGGGTGCAGGCGGCACACAGAATGTCACTCCCAAAGCAAGACCTTTTAGTCTGTTTTCCAGAAGTTTTTCAGTGGAGCTTTGCATGAACAGGGAGGACGATAGGGCAAGGAGGCAGAGGACTGATCATTTCATCTTCACATACACTAAGGAGGGGAACCTCCGCTACTCGGCCAAGTCCCTCTTTAGCCTAGTGCTGGGTTACATTTCTGACAATGTTGATCACATTGACTCGTTGATTGGTTTCCCAGAGCAGATTGCTGAAAAGCTCTTTTCAGCAGCAGAAGCAAGACAAAAGTTCACAGAGCCAGTGACAGGACTGAGAGCTCTGCAGAAGTTCACTGAAGCCTATGGCAGTTTGGTGCTGTGCTCACTGTGCTTGCGGAACAGGTAAGCGCGTCCCCTAACAAATCTTGGCATTTGCTAGGACTTTCTGCTAGCATACTTCAAGCTTCCCCTAAATTAAATTAAATTAAAATACATTTTGAGTTTATAACATCACCTAATTTTAATGAAATACCCTGAGCCTTATCTGATTCCTGTGCTTGCTGCCTTTTATCCCATCCCTTTCCTACAAGTGCAGCTGCAGGTTTCATTTTAAGATACAAATCATAATAGAGCTAACAGCCTACATCTCTCTTAACCAACAGGGGATCTTATGTGGAGGATTAAATCTGCAACTATTTTTTAACAATAATAATCAGCACTTTGGTGGAAATCCATGTGCTTAGCGCCTTCTCAGGCATTTCATGGGATGTTTCTGTAATTGCTGTTTAAAAGCTTTTCAACACACTTAGCTGACTGAACAGATAAAATACACCCTTGCAAATTGTTCTGGTTTGCTAACTATAAGCTTGCTGTCGTGTCTTATTTTGGGGGCTCAGAAGAAGATACAGACTTGTGGTAAGTTGAAATCAGGCCGGTTTTACCTTAATTTACCTTAATTGTTGTTGCCACCCCCATATTGAATGTATTTTAACAAGGTCCTGATTACAGTCCAGGACTAATTTTTCCATCTTCCCAATGCCCACATCTTTCTCTGAAAGAGTCTTGCCAAGTTTAAAACTAGATTATGTTTTTTAAGCCTTGCTCCTGCTGAAGTCTTTCCCAGTAATAGAACCCGTCTCTTCCATCTCTACACTTGAAAAAGGGATGGTTTATCCAGTTTAAAATCAAAGTACTGGCACATTCATCTGAAGTGCCAAGGGTGTTCTGAGCACAGTAGGAATGTTTGAGTAGAAGTCAATTATCCTTTGTTTTATCCTTTAAACCTACTCCCTTTTTATCTCTAGCACAGATAGTTTTATGGGCCTTATTTAGAAATTAAACTACTTCTGGCATCTTTTGCCATTAGAGAAAGCTGAGTTAAGTATCAAGTCTTTGAAATCCAGGAAGTAAGGCATTAAAGGCATTTTCTGATGAATTTTACTTTGAAAAGAGCCCACTCTCCTCTCCAGAACCCCCATGAGCTAATAATCTTTCTCAAGAACTGGCTTGTGCTCTGACTGTATGTTGTGCTTTTTGCAGAGCCAAATTGCACAGGAAAGGGGTGTGTGGGGTGGTTTGATGGGTAAAATTACACTGGGAGGATATTAAGGTCCCCTTATTTGCATGGACAAAGAGGTGTTCCTGGAGGGGTCAAATTAATACTCACCCCCAGTTTATGCAGTGAAGATGCTGACCTCAGGGTATGTCTTGCCATGGGGAATAGGAAGTAAATTCGAGAGAGATCAGTGAATTTGGAGCTTGTCTTGCCACAGGGACGGCAAGAGGTGACTGCAGGGGAGGTACTGAGGGCTACGTGCTCATTACTGCATACTCATGCCTGCCATTCTTCAGTGGTTTGTTCCCATCTCTAAACCTCCTACTGAATAGCTCCAGCACAGATGTTTGCGTGGCTGCTGAGTGAATCAGAGCAGGGAACCAGCACAGCTAAAAAAAATAAAAAACAAACCCACTGTGTAACTGCTGCCCGGGGTGGAGCCACAGCTCTGGCCAGTCCTGGACTTTTACCCCTAGTCAAGTATTTTATTCACATATATAAAAAGTAAAATTTTGCTGCTGACGAGATATCCTGTCCTGTTTAAAATCAACATTTGAGATGGATTTTAAATCTGGATGAAAGTGGGTTTGTCTATACCTATACCCTTCCTAGACACTGAGGAAAAGCAGTTTGTGAAGCTGACTTATGATAAACTGGGATATTTTGCATTATTCTGAAATAATACAGCAATAATCTGCAAAGAAGCTTCTAATAGCAATATTTGCAAGTTGAAGTCTTGTTAGTCCTATATTTTGCATCAAATTAAAACCATGACAGTGATTTAAGGCGAAGACTGAGAATTCAGACATGTTGTGTGCCAGCTGCACATAAAGAGGTATTTAATGCAGCTGGGTAATTTCTGTCAATTTTCACATAGGTACTTAGCAGAAACGAGTGCATTGTGCTTATGACACTTGGGGATGTAGACACCTCCCTACATGCCTGAGCACCTGAGGGCTTTTTTCTTTTCTTTTTTTTTTTGGCTTTGCAGATACCTGGTTATCTCTGAAAAGCTTGAAGAAATTAAGTCTTTCCGGGAGCTGACGTGTTTGGATCTCTCCTGCTGTAAACTTGGAGATGAACATGAGCTGCTGGAACACCTCACCAAAGAGGCCCTGTCTAGGTACCAATTTCTTGAGCTAAAAATGACACTTTTCTTTCCTACCACTAAGCAGTTCAAAGAATCAGGCTGAGACTTTAAAGGGAAGTTTCACAGGCTGCAAAGTGTAAGGTTGAAGATCTTGGTTGTTCATAAAACCTGTTCTGCAGGCAAACAAAATACAGAATTTATTGTGCAAAGCACATGCTGAATCATAAAAAGTATTAAAAACATGCAAGATAATTTACTGTCTCATGTTTTATATCCACTTTTTTATAGTTTTCATTGTCTGGGTAAAAAATGAATCTTTAACATTTCAAACAGTTTTACGTTTCCTATTTTTAAGAGGAAACTTTATCAGCCAAATTTTTAATCAAACTAGTGTTCTAGATGAAGATTTCTGCAAGCAGGAGGTTGAATATTTGTTTGTTAACATCTCAATAAGTAAATTTTGTAAATTTGTTTGGTACCAAAGAATGGCAAGTAAAAAATTTTGGAAACAACAGGTAGGATGATTGCTAATTAAGGATATTATGTTGCTGTAAGATTTTGGTGCATTTTTCATCAAAGTTTTGTCTTGCAGTGCTCTGAAGAGAGCACTTTAGTGTGATTTTTTTGTAAGCTTTGTTAATCTATGTCATAATACCTCATTATTTTCTTAAAATCATTGCTGTATCACTTACCAAATCTGCCCTCTCTCATTTTGCCAAGCATTTTTTCTCAGTTTTGAGTGCATTTCAGTTTGGCAGCCTTGGTATAAAGAACTTCAGGGTATAAAGAAGCTTATTGTCTCTGTTGGCAAATGTTTGGCTCTAGGATCAGTTTGTCACTGGAGCTGTGGGAATAGCTGCTCAAGCAGTGCTTCTGTTGAGCTAGCAGGGAAATATAAAGATATTTGTTAGTCCTGCTAACCCAGCTCCTTTCTCACTGCTTTTTACAGTGAGCCTGTAGGGATTGGCACAGGATGACCCTTCTGACACAGAGTTTCAGGACATTTTGCAAAACTGTCAGAAATAATGACCATAAACTGCATGTTTGTGTCTCTCCTGCCAGTGTGAAAAGGCTTCTCCTGAAGGACAACTCCCTGTCAGATGCCGGCCTGCGCAGGATGACAGCGCCCGTCCGTGTGCTGAAAAAGGGCCTGGAGAATCTGCTGGTGCTGGACTTGTCCTGTAAGTGCCCCATGGTTTCATAACAGAAAGAACCTGTGTCCATTCTGATAAAGAATTTATCCTCCTTAGCACTGAAGGGATACAAGAAATTTTTTGATGCCCATCAGCCAAGTGCTCAACCCCAGATTTCACCAGCAACCTGCCAGGAGGCACAGGGCAGACCTGAACTCTCAGGCATTTGCTGCTTACATAAATATTCTTAGGAGTTTGAGAATTGGTATTGTAAATATTTGTATTTTGATAATTAGAGGGAGAAAATCAGTCCAGTATTAATTCCAGCATTAGTTTTTGCAATAAATACTTCCTTGGTATTTTGATCAACTTTTTCCACATCATGCAGCTTAATTAACTTTACTTGGCCTTACAGGTAACCCGAAAATCACAGATGTGGGGATTGGATACCTTCTTTCTTTCAAGAAATTGAATTGTTTGGACATTTCTGGGACAGGTCTCAAGGTAAAAATCATCAGAAAAAGTTTACTGGACAAGTATAATAGAAGTTCTTGGCCTCTGACTGCCTTATTTCCCTTTTTCCCAGGATGTTGATGCTGTCATAAAGCGGCTCCAAATGCAGATAGGCCTGGTTCACTCAAAAGTGCCTCTGAAAGAATTTGATCACAGTAACTGCAAAACAGAGGGATGGGCAGAACAGGTAAGGGGAGTTAAACCTCTTTTACTCTCTAAAATCTTGCCTTATAGAATACAAAATCAAGGGATGGGGTTGTTTCCAATGCTGTTTCTGTAAATTTTACAAGACACATTTTGACTGCTGCATCTGTTCTTCCAGACCATTCTGCAGTGGGAGCAGGCAGTTATGGAGGCCATGAAGCCCCAGGACAACATGAGATCCAGAGTAGCAACTCTTCACTTCTGTATGTAACTGCATGGACACTACAGAGTTGATTTGTTTTCTTTTCTACAAGGAGTAATTTCCATACTTCTTGGGGGTTATAGTACAAACAGCATCTCAGGTGTGCAATTCCAGCCCTTTTTGTTAATGCATTACAGTGTACTTAAGTTTTTTTTTCATTTGTTAGACTTCTGGATAATTCAAGTGCAGCATGTATAACAGCTGAGCTTTTTTCCTTGAAATTCTGAGTCCAAAATATAAATGGTATTTTTCCCTCTTCACATTTCCAAGTTGGCTTGGCCAAAACAATTTGTACCACAAAGTTATGCATTTTACAGCATAATTCTGTTTTTCCCAAATCTAAACTTGATTTTTTTTTTTTGCTTGTAGATGGCAAGACACACAGAATAGAGGAAGTAGTCAAATGCACACTGGTGGAGCCAGAAACTAAAGCATCTGGAAACTTGCAGTTTTATAAGGAAAACCTTCAAAATTGCCATTTACCTTTGAAAAAGGAGGTTGCAGGCAGCCACGAATTAAAGAACAACAAAAAAAGAGCTTTGGCTGAACAAGAGACAGAAAGGACTTCCAAACAGAAGCATCTGTGCCTCACTGTGGAGGACTGGGATTTGTTAAATACCTACTGAGTCAGAAAGAAGTGGGTCTTTTGTTTGTTGTTCTCTTGCTGATGACAGGATTTGGACCTATTGAGAGGGAGTGACAAAGGAGACAAGTACTGTTAAATCTGGTTGCTGTGATGTGCCTGTGGGGTAACCTGTGCTGGGGAAGGGATAGAGGCAAGAAGGTTGGTAATGCTACTGTATATTTTCAATACATAATAATTTTTTCAAATAAAGTTCTTGTTGTCATCCTTAACTAACTGTTCTGATGAAGGTATTTTTCACCACAACAGCTGGTCCTATCCCTGCTCCTCTCTCCTCCCTCTCGAGGGGCAGGACATGAATCACTGCAGCTCATCTGAAATGAAGCTGCACTGGGCTTGTCAAGTGCTGTGGGATAGAAACCCACAGTTAGAGTGCTGCTAGAATAGAAACCTCAGCCTGAAAGCACCAGGCTGTGCTGATGGGGCTGTGGCAGAGGGAGGGAGCACAAAGGGTGAGCACACACCTCTGGGAAAGGTGGCAGAGGCAGTAACACCTCACCAACAGCCATTGCAGAAGCCCAAAGTGGAACACGAGTCCCCTTTCTCATTTTAGCTCAGGAAATGAGAGCTGGAATGAGGTTACTGTAGAGATTATGCTCTGCAGTTGTAATATATTCTCCCTTACAAGCAAATTCACTGCACTGAGATCATTCTGTGTTTAAAACCCATTTTCAGTATGCCACCAATACACTAAACTGCTGCTCCATCTGAAAACATTGAGGGGTATTTATAATTCAAGTATTAATTATGCAGATCAGCTGTAAATCACCTGGACATTCAGACCTGTTCTGGTTGGTCTGTGCAGCTGTAATGCTGCAGGTAACTTTAACATTGAATTCCTGTCCTGAGTTTCCATCAAAACTGGCTGAGGTGCACAGTGCTCATCCTTGTCCTCTTAAGCCTAATGAGGCCAAGGATTTTCTCCAGGTTTCCCCTATTAGTCCTTCTTCAGAGGCTTCTTCTTCCTTTTACACTGTTTTTTTTTTTACCATAATTCATCACCAAGAAAAGCAGCACATCCTTGGAAACCATGAAGAGGCCAAGAAAATAAACTTCAAAATGAGATAAAAAGTGCATAAAGAACAAAACCCCTTTGTCTTCTCCTTACTGCTGAATTTTCCTCAAAAAAAAAGGACTACACACAAACAAAACAGGGACACTTGCATTCAAATCCTTCTTTCTTTTCCCAGGAACTCAAGGCTATTAATACCTTCCCCTGATAACTACATCAGCTCTGCTGAGACAAATAATGACACAAATTGTGACTCAAAACAGCGGCTCAGTGGGGAGGAAGATGTGCAATCTTCCCCCACAAGCAGCTTCTGGTGCAATTGCCATCATGGAATTTTTGGCCACCCCTTCCACCATTGAAGATGCACATTGGAGATCTGACCATGGAGAGATGCACACTTTTTTACCAATGCTATTTTTACCAATCCTATTTTTACAAATCCCATTACCTGGGCCCTGTGCTGAGCATGAGGATTCTTGTATTTTTATTTTTTTTTTAACAGCTGATTACTTCAATCCTTACTGCACTGGCACAGAGAAAACAAGCTGTGTACCCTGGCCAGGCCTGGAGAGGGACAGGTGAGTAAAAGCAGCTTCAACATTCCCCCATGCAGAGTTCTCTCATCTCATTCCAGGTGAAGTGTGAGTCACAGTACTGTAAAGCTATTTATAAAAAAGATCTCTCAGATTTCCAGCTGTATCCCAGTGACAAATTAGAAGCAACATTCACCATTGATCTGAGTTACAGTGACAGGCAGAGCTGCAGATCACAGATCAGAGGACAGAGAAGAAATGAGTGAACAGGGTTTATTTTTAAATATCTATGACCTGGGGTGGCAATAGGAAAAAGATCACCTCATGTTTATTTTGGGCCTAGAAAAGTAAGAGTACTCACTGTAAATGTGGGGTTTTCCTCGATGTTTTAGACACAGATGAGATTTTCAAAGGAGCAGAGAAAACTTCATCTTCCTTAAATTTCAGTGTCACGTCCATACCTATATCCTGAAGACTGCTTTGAAGGCTTGGCTGCCTGACCCTGCCTTGCTGGCAGAGGAACAAAACAAGCAGCAAACAGATCCAGTGTCACCCCACACCACCCTGGGAGCAGCACTCGATTTTCTGCTGCTCTCTGCTCCAAGGCTGAGGCTTCTTTTTCCTCCTTTCTTTGCCAGCTTCAGTGGGACCCATCCCAGCTCCATGGCTGTTCTCAACCTGCTGCTGCAAAACTGCACAGTCCTGAGTGAAGAGCAGGTTTATTTATAAATTCATAAATATAATATCAATATATAATAATATAAATATATTTATATTTGTATTATGCTGGTTCCCTCCCCTGGCTGTCAGGGACAGCTACTCTGTCACAGGGACATGATTTATCCCCCAAACCCCTGAAACTTCTCCAGTTTTCCATGCCATTACACCCTCTGTGTTGGCCTTCATGGTTTGAGAGGAGAGCAGGAGGTGGCCTGAGCAGCAGCTCCCCACGGAGTCACTCTCAGCACAGCATTCCCAAGGAAGTGTCCCAGCAGCATCAACACAGAGCCTTTACAGTCCCTGCTGAAACCATCTGCAGATGTGTTTTGGACACAAATAGAAGCTTCTCCTCCTGCCAGTGAGGATCATGACTATGAGGCTGTGTTGGAGGCTCACCTCACTCAGCTCCTGCTGCCCTGGGCAGTTCTCAGTGTCCCTGTCGTGGCTGCCTGCAGAGGCCCCAGTTTGTCCCTGCAGGAGAAAGCCCTGGCCCAGGGCTGAGCCAGCAGTGGCTGCTGAAGCATCTCCAGCACAGCATCCAGGCAGTGCTGCCCATGAAGGAAATGTCACCTTCACATGGCAGCAGATTCCTGGCAGCTGTCCCACAGCCAGCGTCCAGCAAGGGCTGCCACACGCCCTCGGTGTCACCGCGCCGCTGGGGAGGATTTGCCTGGGCTGGAGCTTCCCAAGAGGGGGGCAGGGCAGGAGCCCAAGGCTCCAGGGTGACGTGTGGGAAGCACCCTGCTGTCCCCAGCAGGGATGGGTGCCAGGATTCAGGCTGTGCAGAAGAACTCGTCGGACCAGCCCAGGCAGTGCTGGATGCCATCCCGGCACAGCCTCCTGGGGATGCAGGAGCAGAACTTGAAGTGCACAGGGCTGCAGCTCCACCAATCCTGCCCACACGGGGGACAGGCAGCCACTGGGAAGGACAGAAAACAGGGAACTGAAACGCTTCTGCTGCACTGATCCCCTCCCTCCCTCCTTCCATGGGCAAAATCCTTTCATCCCCCAGCAGAAAAGTGGCAGGTGACAACCCTGTGACTGTGAGCCCACCAAAGCAGACACTGGCGTGGTGCTACTTGTGGGATACAACCAGAGTGTGACATTTCATTGACCTCCACAGCAGAGAGGCCATCCTGGGGAAACAACTAACTGTAATTTTTTTCCCTTTTTCTTCTTTTTTCCCAAAACCATGGGGGTGACTTAGGAACAAATCTGCTGTTCATTTTAGCAAGGCTCAGCTCCCACCCAACCTGGAGATCCACCCATCTGCTGACCAGCTACCAAAGGCCAGTTTGACTGGTTACTGCTAACTACAGCCACACATCCCGATGAAACTGTTCCACATCAGCAAGCCACAGAGGAAGAGCAATTTTTGGGACTGGGAGCAAAGCACAAAGCTTTTCCCTTCTCAGTTGGCACACAGAAGCTTCAGCAGCCAGGGGGATTGAGCCTGCGTGGTTCATCCTCACACCCTACCCCAGCTGTTCTGTGTTTTAGTGGTGGCTGCCAGCCTCCAGGCATTTCCAGCAGCATCCATGAGCCCCACAGCTGTCCAGCCTGTTGCAATCCCTCAGCAGGAAAGGCAGGAGCCAGCAGACAGACTTACAGCTCCACGTCTCGTCAGAGCAGTCCCCGCAGTCGTTCATCCCGTTGCACCTCTGGTCAGCATAAACCCAGGATCTGGGGTTGCTGCAGTAGAAAACCAGGTACCCTGGGAGGCTGTGGGGCAAATCACCTGCAGGGGCAATCACACAGGACATGCTTAGCTCCCCCAGGCACAGACACACAGGGTAAAAGAGGGATGGCACACCCCAAAGGCTGCTGCCAGGACACTGCCCCTGCAGTATCAAATGAATGTGAACAAATGGCAAAGTTCTGTCACTGGACACAGGAAGTCTGCCCCAGGTTTCTGCTTTATTTAGGTTTTTATCCCCAGGGTGACTGAACAATAAATTACCCATGTAGGCATACAGTTCACTGATGGAGGAAAATTACATCATGCTTTTAAAAAAACCAACAAACTAGGAAGATCAGACAAGCTTGGAGTCTTTAATTCCTGGCATTCCTGCTGGGATTTGGGCAGTGCCATCTCTCAGCATCTGCTCTACAAAGGCTCTTATCAGGCTTATCTGCTCATGTAGGCAGCCAGGAGCACGGAGCAGGGTTAGAGGAACCCCAGCTGCTGTCTCACAGCTGGAAGACCAGTGCAGAGGGGATGCTCACAACAAAACCACTCACCACAGAGCTGCTCCTGCTCATCCTCTCCGTTCCTGCAGTTGCTGGCCCTGTCACAGACCCAGCTGGCTGGGACACAGGTCACTCTGTCATCACACAAGAAGCCTGTCCTGTTACCAGGGGCTGTGCAGGAGCGGTTCACTGAGAGGAAAGCAAGAAAACCTTTATTTTCCAGCATTTTTGTGATATGAGGGATAGATCAAGGGGAGTAAAGGGGAGTTTCTGAAATTAATTTTTTTATCCTGGAAATAACCAGGAGCCAGGATTAATTTCTGTTAGGTTCATGGCAGAGTCTGAAAACCACACCTGTAGTCTTAAGTATGACAGTGCCACCCAGAGTCATCCCAGCCCTATGGAGCAGGACAGCAGAGCCAGGGAATGGCTGGTGGCCCTCTGGGCTGGGTAAAGCTGGCACAGCCCCCACCACAACACTCATCCCTTTCCTTGCTCCTGGCCTGTGCTGGAGATCACCATCAAACACACAGTGATGCTCACCAGGGCTGTGCTCGTGCAGCACCATTTCTGCCTCCCTTACCAAAGAAATCAAACCATTCTTGGGATACAACCTGGTGCCCGTGGCAGGAGTGCCAGTGCCAGCCCCAAGGCCAGGGCGGCCAGGACGAGCAGGGCCACGGCAGAGATGCAGAGGAGCCTCCATGTGCAGCCAGGGCAGGCACCACAGGGATGGCAGCGGCCTGGGGGAGCCAAGAGAGAGAGGTGAGGCACTGAGGGAGGCTCTGGGGTGTTTCAGAGGGGAACAGTGCAGGGACACGAGGCTGATGCTTTGGGGTCTCTGCATGCCAGACTGATGGGGGCTGCTGAGGGTTAGGGGTTGATAGATGAGTTTAAAGAGCCAAACCCCAGCATTAAACACCTCCTCACGGGGAATTTTGCTGCTTGCAGCGTGGAAGAACTTGTGCTGCTGTTCCAGAGCACTGGGGTTGAAGACCACAGAGGCCACATCTCCATCAGAGCTCATCCTGTGGACTCGGATGGATGCAGAAGGGTGAAGGCCAAGCCCCTGCCCAGCCCTGTGGGACAGCAGTGACTCTGAAACCCAGGGCAGGTTGGTGTAAGGAAGGTGCCCTCCCAGAGCCCATAACAAAACTCCCCATGAGGAAAGATTTCATTTTACAGCACTTCAGGCTTTCTGCCCCAACCAGGACTCACACTCCCATGGAATGAGGCTGGATTGTCAGCACAAAATGGTGAGAAGGGGCTGAAGGGCTGCCCTTTCTCTCCCTAATGACATCTCCAGGGCACAGCAGCCTTCCAGGGACTCCAGCTTCCAGAAAGTCAGGTACATAAGTAAAACCAACTGCAGAAGCTAAAGGCCAAACCCACAGTCCCTGCCACACAATGGCAGTGATGCCAGGCACCTGCCCTCACCTCAGCAACCTGCACCTGAGCTTTGCCTCAAAGCCAACAAAGTATTTCCCTCCATTCCTTCACACTCCCAGACTAAGAGCAAAAAATATCAGTGAGGTCATCTCAAACATGTAACCAGACACTTAAGACAATCCTGCCTGTTTAATTAATCTTTTTATATCTGAACACAGAAAAGAAGGGAAATCAGTCCAAACAGACCATAAATAGTGGTTGTATTTTATATTACATTAATAGTTTCAATTGATTTATACTTTAATAATTGAACTCTGTGTTTTATTCATTACCTCTTTCTCCAGAGGACTCAGATGAACCAAAAGTAGCTACATGACCATTTCTCTAGAAAGAAAGGGATAAAAAGGGATTTACAGAGTCCCACAGCCACACAAACTTTGCCTTTCTAGTTCCCACACCATCTTACCCAGGAATACACCATGTACTCCATTATTGTTACATACGAGCAAAAATTGCCTGGGTGAAAACGTGGCCCAGCTTTAATTCCCAAAACAATCAATCACATCAAGTTTTAAATTTTAATTACCCATTTTTAAAACAAACACTAATCAAGTCCAGCGCTTGATACCAACTCTTTCAATCAAGGAATCAAGGTAAGTAGAAACAACTCAAAATCTCAGAGAAAGCAGTGAAAGAGGTCAGGCAAACAGCACTGTCAAGAACACAGGTACTTCAGGGAACAGCTGTATGCAGGATTTTTCTCAAGGACTGTACCTGGGGATGAGTTTTGTTCATGCTTCCCAGAGCTCCAGGGACTGCAGGGAGTTCTCTGCACCTGAGCACAAGCGATGTTACCAGGATACAAATCCAGCAGAGGCAGGAGAGCAAGGGGAGCAGTGCACAGACAGGAGGGGAGGGGCAGGGCAGTGCTGAGCCTCTGCTCCAGCCCCACTGCAAACCAACAAACTCTCTCATTCTTGTCTCAAACATGGTTTCACAACCATGTGCATTGGACAGACCACATTAGGCATGGGCATTAGACACAATTCTTAAGAATTCACCTTACTGGCATTAGACAGAATTCTTAGAATTCTCCTCACATGCATTACACAGAATTCTTAGAAAACGGAGATGCAGGAAGCTGAGAGCCCTGCTGACAGGAAGGTGAGCACTCACCACTAGCTCTTGTGGACTGCATTTCCTCTCATGCCAGTCACAGAAAACCCCTTCACAATGAAAGCTTGAGGGGAGAGAGTCTGCACATCTCCATAAAAGTCTCCTTTCTCCACACCTCCTTCCCAAGACAGAGCTGTCACACTGCCCTCATGGCAGCACCAGCCCAGCTCCTGCCAGATGATGAGATCTCAGGAGAGCTGTGCAGGATTCAACCACCTGGAACAGCTTTCTTGCTTGGGCAATGAGCACAGGCACAGGAAATCCTCCAGGGTCCTTTTTCACTTGTGTGCTTGAGTTTCCAGGCCTGCAGGAAGGCTTAGCAGCTCAGCCTGCAGCAAACACAAACTTACAAATACATTGGAGCCTTCTAAACTGACTGCAGGTCTCGGCACAGCTCCCACAGAGGGGAGTTTTACAGCTTCAAGGCTGAAATTTCATGAGCAGGCAGCTTTTCTGTGGGGATAGTGGGGAGAAAAAGCACCAGCATGAAGTTTTTGCGGAGCCTGTGTTCTTGCAAGAGGGTCCACAGGACTCAAGTGCTTCCAAATTGTTGCCTCCCCAAGCAAGACAGACTCACCAGGGCTGTGGAGAGAGGCTGGCAGCCAGGTTGTCTCAGCTGGCTCAGAGACATTGCCTTGAATTGATCCAAAGCACCACACAAAGCCTGGTAGGAACAACTACATGGAGTAACAACTACAGCTCCAGCTTCCCTCTCCATCCCCACACATGAACCCACCCCCAATTAAACGGAGTTAAAACTCTCTTTGTGACCAGGGCATCTCCAGCCCTGCTCTCACAGTCTTGTAGGAGCTCCTCCTTCAGTACAGCAGCACCAATTTGTCCAAAACAGAAGCTTCTCACAGGAATACATCACTACTAATGGTGGTGCTAGAAAACTCTCCTGTTTCAAGAAGGATTTGGGGTGAAAACATCCAATGCCCAGTAGCAAACAGTCTGCAAGTCTGGGCAGCTGCTGCAATACAGAAAAATGTCAAAGAGGATGTTAAATTCTGGATCTCTCGCTCTTTAAAGAGGAAGTTTCAGTTTCTAATCAGGACTATTTTGAGCCTTCATAAAGCTTATTAGGTGATTGGGAGTTTGCTAAGAGCCCTGTGTAAGAGGCAGGTGAAGCAGGCCAGCTGTGCACACCCTACAAAACAATCTACAATGAAGAGTTTAAAATGTGGAGTCAACCCACCCTTGGATGTGGCACTTGGGGACATGGGTGACTGGTGGCATTGGCTGTACCGGTTGGACTCATTCTTGGGGCTTTTAGCTTTTCTAAGCTAAAAATTTCTATGATTCTACAACCTGACATCTACCACCATCTGTTTCCTGCTCCAGGATTCTCAAGCTCAGCTGCAGCCAACCAGGCAGTTGGATTTTAGAGCAGTTACCCCAAATCAAAGACTGCTTAGAGTTCAGAAAAACGAGTTCATGACAGCAAAGTAAGAAACATATACAAGCTCTTCTGAAGTTTAAAAAAATAATAAAAAAAAAAATTGACAAAGATCAGAAAAGCTGAAGAGGCAACAAATAACAAGGTATCCAGGATGATAGGTTATTGTTAATTCTAGCACCTAAACCCCCTCCCATTTCCCCCAAACGTACCTTGGCTATTTCTGCCAGCAGTGAATTGCAGACACTTAAGAGGGTCACCTCATTTGTGTCCAGATGGTTCCATTCTAAACCTGATACAGGTTCAGTTGAGCACATGCCTAAAGAGAATATAAAATGCTTTCCTCCTGCAATTTCAATAATTTAAGGCCCTTCATTTAAACAGTGGATCTGAGCAGAGATAAAATCCAAATTGCAGCCTCTGAAAATGGAGAAGTCAGTAAGTCAAACATTTAACAAAAAATGAATAGGAAATGAAATTTTGCAAAGCCAAATGCCAAGATAGCTTGGAGTCCATTTAGATTAGAAATCTTGAGAAACAGTTCAATTACTTGCTAGTATCTGATTTTACTGAGGGAAGATCTTTTGACAAGTTTACAAGTACAACACTCACCAAATTCCTCAGGCTCTGGCTCGCTCTGGATACAGCAGCGCCAAGTGCCAGAGTGCCACAGGCACAGAGCTCTCTGTGACCCAAGAGCACGTTGCTGAATCACTGGCTGCACTGCACAGATCACTAAATGTCATTAAACAGTGAACAAAAGACAAAACACCCACTGAAAGCACAAGTTGTTTGCTTTAACTACTGCCCAGGGCTGTAAGCAATAGAGTTTTGAAGAGAAAGTTTTGTGAAATCAAGTCATCAGCCTAACAGAGGTTGTACTGTCCACGCTGGAACAGGCAAAGAGCCACATGTGCACAGAGCTGCTCCCTCTGCAACCACGTATACGGTAAACATTTTAACAGACTTGCAAATATTTCCATAAGCTATTCAGTTAGAAAAATGAGGATTGCTGAAGTCTCTTCTGGAAATCCCAACCACCAGAGTGCTAAGAAGATGGGCACTAATCCCTGAAGTAAAGCCAGCTCTGGCAGAGTCACTGCTGAACAGGGTTGCACACATCACATCTGAGCTCTGGCAGCCCAGCAGAGCGGGGCCGTGCTGGGCTTTGCCTGTGCCAGCAGAAACGCGGCTGAATCGCTGCTGCAGCAGCACTGACAGAGGCAACTCCTGTCCCTGCCAAGCCAGCAGTGTCCCCAAACATCACCCTGCCCCTTCTCACTGCAAGGCCTCTGCAGTGACACCTACACAGAGGGCAAGGGCTGCTGGCACCCAGATTTCTGGGCTGTCCCACTGAAGAGTTCAGCATGAAGAGGTACAGATAATTTAAGACTTCAGACTGCAGTTCCTGCAGGCTGATAGAAATCTGCTTAAAACAAACTTCCACAATGATCTGAAAGCTCCTGACAGCCAGACTGCTGGAGTGCTGCTGGGCTGGGGTCTGCACATTCCTGCCCTGAAAGGCTCCAGCAGCTGCAGTCACACAACCACCTGCTCAGACAAGTTGGGAATGACCATTGAGCCAGGTTTAAGTAAGGGGATACATCTCTCTATCACCCAGAATCTCCACATTTAATTACATTTTTTTAAACCTTTGAGGGAATTCTGTCTAATCAACCAAAAAATGACAGTGAATTGCAGACTGTGTTCTAGCCAGCACTCACTTAGACACCCTGAAATAAATCACCAACACCCCAACTTGTCAACACTCTGGGAACCAGCATATAATAAGAGCCACAAAAAATAGGTTAGACATGAGGACATTGTTAGTTGTTGTTGCTGTGTTAGTGAATCACCGCAAAATCAGGTCACGTTGCCCATGAGAGGAAGGCTCAGACAGGCTTTCACACTGAGCCTGTTGTGGTCAATAATTAACCATAGCAAAAAGCTATATAGTCAACATTTTCTATACAGTCAATTTTATTTGTCTGCTCTCATTTCTCAGGAATCAACTTGTTTCTGTAAATGAAGTTACAAGACCAGAATAGTTAATCAATAACAGAAAGTAGAAGTTTTCAGAAAACACAGGTGCTAACTTTACAAGCAATTTAAGACTTAAAGGCTAAAGTTTGACAAAATAACTGACCATGTAATGTTCTGCATGTGAAGGGATATGTCTGTAAATTTTAACAAGTTTCCATCTTTCACAAGCTGAGTTCTAGCTTACAGTACCTCACAAACGCTGTCCACCTTGAATATTGCCACACTGTAGAAAAAATATAATTCTATTTTTGAACACAGGGTTGTTTGTGCATGGACATTAACAAGTACAAAAAAATTCAGCAGATAATTTTATAATATTTTCTCTTAACTACAACAGAAAGTGCAACACTAGAAAGGCATCTCCTGCCTACTTAAAATGTCTTATACCTTTACAAAGCTAACTCTGACTGTACACATTACATCCTAGAACACACAAGTAAGTTTCAAAGTGTCCTGGCAGAAGTATGGAAAGCATGCTTACAACTTCTGTAAGCAAAAAGACACAATAGCAAACACCAGTGAAAAGTGATTATGCCTGGAAACAAACAAATTCATGTCTGAATGTCTGAATCTTCTCTACTAGCTGAAAACAAAATCCCGTGACATTTGTTGATTCTGCAACTTTATTTGCATTTAAAGACTGGCTGCTAAGCTCCTCATCTGAAGAACCACCACAATCAATCAGGAGTTTCTAGCTCTGTTAGAATTAGTCTATCAGATCCAAGGGATTTAAATTGCAGATTGATCCAGATTGACTTTTGTAGGAAGAGGTCCTGCTTCTTCATGTTCCTCAGTCTTGCATCTAACCACAACAAGTGCAGAGGGTGGGTATCTGTTGAGTTTCTGCTCATTCATGTATTCCAAATCTCCATAGATGCTCAGCTTCTGAAACATTTAAACAAAGTACTTTAAGACAAAGACTCCCCATATTGTGAATAAAATGAATTTCATTATGCAGCTGCATTCCAGGTTCTGATGGCTGGAGCCCTGCAACACAAGGCTTTCGAAGTTCATGGCTGGGACTAGACCTGCATCCAGAAGAAATGTATGAAATCCTCCAGAAGAAGGGCAGATAGAGTGTTTGTGCAACAGCTCCTTTGGTGTGCAAACACTGAGTCAGGACCCTCTGGGCACTGGCAGAGAGCCTGCTCCCCTTGCTGACACTCTGCATCCCCAATAGCGGTGCTGTCACTCTCTTCTCACTGCTGATCCTCCAGCATTAAACCCATGCTGGGCCACCCCTGCACCACCCAACCCTTGGAACAGCTCCATTCCCAGAGAAATGAGAATCAGCCTCCATTTGTTCAGAGCAATCTGAAGGTTGTTGAGAGTACAGCACTACAAACCAAAAGACATCATGTCTGAATAAGGCTCAGAGCTCCTGTGAGCCACAGGAATGAGCAAGAATGCTCAGCTATAAATCCATCATTTAAATAAACAAAATTGGTTTGCCATCCACAGCCGCAAAATAAAAAAAAAAACAAACTCCTTAACTGAACCTCCCCCAAGTATTTCTTAGTCTCTAGACATCTGTAACATAAAAGCAATATAATGAATAAATTCCAAATACTGTAGTGGTGAAATGCAGTACCTCAGATGGAACATACTGCTCTACAGCTGTAGCTACGGTGGCACAACAAATCCAGAGCAGCACCAGCACTGACAGGACAAGCGTAGTGGTTAAAATCCAACTGGAATTTCTGAAATGAGAAGAATGTTGATAGATTTCATAGACTGAATATAAGACAATGGACCTCTAAAAAGTTTGGCTCATTTCTGACTGCCTTTCCTGGCAATTCATTAGCCTCTGGCTCTTCCAGCTACACGGCCCACTGCAGACTCCTGGGTACTCGAATGCCTGTTTGATATCACAAAAGACTTGCTGGATTCTGTTATGAGGCCCTAAGAATTCTCCTGTTTACAGATTTAAAACCAGATTTTTCTGTTATGCATCTGGTGGGGCAACTCACTGATCCTTCATATGTGAACCTTCAAGGAGAAAGTAAAAAAGCTTTAAGAAATACATAAAAAAAGCTTTAAGAAATACATATTTTCAGCCTGGAAACAGGACATACCAGTGTGCTACGTAACACAATCCCAAAACAAAGTGCTTTGCCCTAAAACACATCCAGAGCTAATGAACAGGCAAAACACAGTATTGATTAAACAGTTCCCAGAACACACTCAAAAAAAACAGTGCAGGAAATTATCAATACGTTGTTCACTTGAAATGGAAAGGAAAAATCAAAGTTGGCAGGACAGCCTGCAGAAAACACGGGGCCAGCACAGCAAAGCAGCACTAATGGCCAGATACAAAACGGTGATGCTGTGCATCCTGAGCCTACAGCCTTGGAGACCTTGAGACCTCCCAAGGATGCTGCACACAGAGGAAAAGCCTCTACCCTCCTCAGAGGGCACAGGCACCCCTGACATACGCACATGGACAGACACTTGAAGAAGCTGTCGTTGGCTCGCTCCTCGAAGAGCCCCCGGAATGTCTGCGAGCTCCCCGCACGTCCGTCTGCTGAGGGACAACAGCACAAACAGAGGTCAGGAGAGCAAGGGAAGGGAAAACCCAAACCCCACACACTCTGTACACACAGCTTTTAGAGGGAAGCTTTTAAAACAGCCCCAGCTTGCAGGCTTTCCAGCAGAGCTTGCTTTCCACCACACTGCCAAGTGTACGCAGTGCACTCTGCACAGTAAATAATTATATTGCAGCTTTCTAAAAACTTGCTTTCATATGCCACCTGTAATGTCATTTTTTAAATCTGCATGACAGGGAACACTTGCATTTACTCTTCCAAAACACAAAGAACAACTTACAGGCTGTTTTACTCAGCGACAAGGATCCTTTTGTATCTCCAGTTTCCTGTTCAAGCTGTGGAACATACTGCACTTCTGGCTTTGACTAAAACAAAATAAGGAGTTAGGAGATCCCACTAGAAAGCTTTCACTGATAATTTACATTTTCAGAACTAATACAGAAATCAACCTTAAGATTTGCTCCATTCTTTTAAATTTAAAGTGACCTTAAAGGCAGTGAAATACTAGGAAAAACAAAACACTTTTAATGGTGCTCTACAGTCTTTTCTCTGGCTTGAAGGAGCAGAGTTGAAGTCAGCAGCCAGGACACCTTAATCTCAATTAAAGAAAAGGAAGCACCTGGAATATGACAATTTTGCCATCATCTGCTTGAAGGTAGAAAGTCCATGAGGATGTTATGAAGCTCTGAGCTGAGTCCATCATGTCACTCCAGAATGATCTCACCAGTGTCAGAGGAAAGAGGAGATGAATTCTTGGCATCAGGGACATTAACTGTAAGCACAACATTAACATTTTTTTCCATTTGTTTTTATAAGAAAAGGATAGAAGTTATGTTCTTGCCCACCCCTCACCTCATGTCTGTATTTCAGTCCTTAGGAAGATTTATTTTCCATTTGAAGAAATTTAAAAAAGAGAAGACACACACTGAACAGAAACAAGTAGGTGGTATTTGAAAAACATGTCACCTACTTACTTGCTCTTGCCTTAACTCAGCAAATGGCAACTGGTTCTGGCATCCAAGATGGCAAGCATATTGTTCATCAGATTGGGAGTATGCTTCAGTACAGGCTGCAAGGGAGAAGTTCCCCAAATGAGATGATAAATTCTGCATTTTAGTTAAGAAAACATTCTCAGTGTAAGTTGGAACAGAAACAACGCAGCAGTTGACATTCCCATTTGCAGGGGAAGATAAAGCAATCCCAGGGCAGCATTTGCTCTGAGGTCTAATGACAGAATCAGAGCTTCAACAGAGCAGGGAGTTGAAATCTGGCTGCAATCAGAGCAAATGATCACCAATGTTACCCTGGCTGAGCTCAGGGATACAAGTTCTCATTGATCCTCCCACCACCACTATAGCTTTCCTTTACATATCACATCAAACATCAGAGAACAGAGATGGACTCCTAAAGAGAACAGAGGGACCATCAGTCCATTAAATCCCTTTGAGGTAACAGCAGAAGCCATGGTATCACAGGAAAATCAAAGGAGTGCTTCCTGCTAATACAGAAACTGCACTGAAAGTATTATGGAATAATTTATGAAAAATAAAGCTAACTCTTTGTTTTAGAGAGAGCTTCTATTAATTGCTCACTAGAGATAATAAAGACCAAGAAATCTAAATTATTTGGAGAGAGTAATTTAATTTATTCTGCCCATGGACAAATTAGGCAGAGGATACACAGGCACAGCTCTCCTGCACAATTCTAAAGCTTAGGTGGCCAGTGTTGCAGAGGCACCTGAACTAAAGAATCAAACCAAAAAACAACACCGAGGACAGCAGCTCTCCCAGTTTTAAAGAGGAGCAAATGGACCATCACAAGGACTAAGAAGCTGTCAGGAAGCATGGCAGCAGCAGCTAAACAGCTGAGTGTTCAGCTCATGGCACCTGAGCAGCCATTCCACGCTTCAACTGCCACCGAGTCAGTGTTTGCAGGAAGCACCAGAGACAGAACTGAGCAGAGCAGCCAAGATGGATCTGCCAAGCACAGAACACTCACTCAGGGCACCCACCAGCAGATTACAGAACATAAGCGAGCAAAGACAACAGCCCCAGAAAGGAGGGTTAAACCAGAAATAAGCAACTGTTCCATTACTCTGCATGTGCTCTATTGCTACATTACCCTGCTTTATGGCACTCTTTCGTGTGTGGTTTGACAGCTACACTGACAGGCTGTATCACAGCTGTGTGACAGACTGGAGCATTAGCCCATTTCTGGAGTATTTACTGCACTTTTGTAACACATTAGCATCTTTGCTTTCTGCTTCCCTACCTGAGCTGGCCAGAAGCTCTCTTGCTTTCAGGAGCTACTGAGATGACAAAAGCCTCCCCTGAGTGCTGGCCTGGTGATAACTGTATTGGTAGTAAAGGAGAAGAGTTCCTACCTTTCCTTTCTGAATAAAACTGTGAATCAGCTTTTTCAATATTATTGGAAGGAAGCTCTATGTAATTCCAAACCCACTATTAATTGGCCTGTATCACACACCATCCCTGGAGGGACATAAAGGAGTGGCACTTGGGGACATGGTTTAATGGTGGGCTTGGCAGTGCTGGGGGAATGGTTGGACTTGATGATCTTAAAGGTCTTCTCCAGCTTAAAATGATCTTACATTTCATCTTCACTGTTAAATATCTGCTCTAACACAGAGAGCCTGAGAGAATTAGTAACCAGTACTTAAAGGTCTATTCCAAACAAAACATGAACCTCATTCCCAAGGGTTTAGCTGCAGGAAAAGCTTAAGATGTAGGCTAGACCACAAGTTACAAGGCACATTAAGATCTGTGCTCTTGCTCCACTGAACAATTCACTTCTATATACAAATATGTCAGGAATGGCAGATGGGACTGATTGTCACAGGGAATTATTAAAAGACAAGTGTTCATTTGCCTGGATTTCCCCCCAGGCATTTTGTGTTCTCTATGACAAACTGTTTATAGTAAAATGCAGTATTTCCAATTTATTTACAGAAACTGATGATACTTGAGAAATTCAAATTGAGGAAAACTCAACACTGAGGAGAAACTCACAGAGAACAACTTTCCCATAAGATCTTTTTCTTCATATATCCTGTATATAGACTTTCAGAAGCTGTTAAACAAACCCAAAGCAACAGAAAGAATACCACCAATTCAACAGCACCCTTTCAGACATTGCAGCTCTCCCCTGCACTGTGTCTCCAGCTGATGGGATGCTGAAGGGGCTCTGAGGGCTCACCAGAGTCACACTCCTGCTTGGTCCGATTCAGATCGGCGCCATCGTCCACGAACTGACAGATGGAGAAGAGCCGGCAGCCGCGCTGGCAGGCGTACAGCTCCTCTTCCTGGGGAGGCACAAGGAAAGGATTGCATCCCTCCAGTCCACAGCAAATTGTCAGAAAACAAACTTTCTGTTGTTGTTTGGTTGGGTGTTTTTTGCCCTCCTTCCCTCCACCGGATGTACAAGCCAGCTCAAGGTGAAACGGGATGAACTGAAATAAACCCAAGCCAAGCAGCACTGACAACCTACGGATTTATTACAGAGCTTTTCCTTCTGCAGTGGGCAAACCTGGAACAGCAAATGCTATTTTGTAATTCCAGACCCACAACTCATAAGCAAAATTAAGTTGTGCTTGAAATTAAGACAGTGCTTTGAAAGATTTATTGGTGTTTGACCCTACAAAGTGTAGGAAATCTCCATTCTCAGAACTTAAATGGTAAACGCAGCAGGAAAGGACAGAAATCCTCTAATTTTGACAGTAGAATACAATGTATCTAAATAGACTAATGACTAATCAGAGCTACAAGAGAACTATCAGAAAAAGGGATTATTTTCTGATGTCCTACCCAGTATCCTGGTTATCTGCCTACTGTCAGCTCCACAAACATAAATGTTTATTATATTGAACTGAAGGGCAAAAGCACTTCCCCGCTGCCAACTATTAAAATTAGGCAAATGTAGAAATCCTACACCTAGTATTTCTTCTGTCCACAGCTCCAGGGGGAGGGATGTGAATTAAAGGCTCTGTCACAGGAGTGTCCCACTGACCACACCCTGCCACTGACCCATGAACCAGAACTTCAAAGCCAGCAGCCACTCAAACTGCACAGGTGCAAAACAGGCTCTGAATTAATTTAACCACAATCAAACACACCACACCTCTTGTACAACCTGTTGTAAACGACCTGGCCATTTAACTGAGATCATGAGTTCATGTGCTTTAAAGGCACAAGAGTAGAAAATTGTGAATATGAATTAAAATTCAAATCTAACACTGACAAGGTGGGTGATGCTGTCACAGAAAATGTTTTTTAATTTGACATCCAGATAAATCAGCTTTACAAATGGATTTCCACAGCAGTTTCAATAAAGTTTGTCTTATTTTCCCATCACAACTAAAACAAATTTCTTTCAATTCTGCCAGCAGTTTTGTGACAAACAAGACAAACACCAAATGTAAAAGACGCGACTGTAATAGTGAACAGCTCCGACAACACAAAATGCTTATTCAAAAAGTAACAACATTCAAAAGTGCAATAAAAATCACACAAATATCAGCCCTCCTTGAACTTCAACGGTCCTGCAAGAGAAACAAGAGCAATACACCAAAGCAAGCTGTAATACAAACATAAATTAATTAATATTCCACACAACTCCCTGTTACTTCTTTCCAGCTACAAAATCCAACTGAATTCCACTGGGAAGCAGACAAAGCCCTGTTACCTGATCCTGGCACTGCTCCACTTGCCTACTGCCTTCCTGTGAAATCCCAAATATGGGGTAAGAGTTCCACCTGCTACACAGCTGCAGCTGACAATGAAGTTTATTCCCAACAAAGAAAAAGGAAATATGAGATTTTTAATCTCGGATTATCCAAATTTAAACCTGTACTTCAAGTATGCAAAAGCATGAACCAACAGCAAACTCTAGTTGTGAAATTAAATTCCTATCAGACACAATTTCAGTATTTTATCAGGAGATAAAAAAATTCCGACGAAGGCTCTGACAAACTGCTTGTCTGTCAGCTTCTGTGCTTCATGCTTCAACGTCCAAGTGCCGCACTGGCGCCCTGACTCAGGATCTCTGCCCTGCCACGAACACAGCACTGTTTCAATGCCCAAAATATGGACCAGCCCAAACTAAATTACAGCTGCCTTTTTAGGAAAGGAGAGGGGAAAAAAAAACAACAACCCAAAACCAAACCAGCAAAATGCCCCAAACCCACAAAAGCCCCAGCACTGACAAAGCTGTACTTTGACAACAGCGCTTCACGGGCAAGCGGTAGCCTCCCCATCTATTTACATAACGACGTATCTGTCTTTAGACAAGAGACGGAGCAGCAGGGGGAGAGGGGCAAAGGAAGGGCCGTGCCAGCCCGGGGGTGACGGAGGGAAGCGGCGCAGGTGCGGGGAAGGGCCCGCCCGTACCTTGGGGTAGGTGTGCAGGGGGTAGGTCAGCTGGCAGGCGCGGTGACACGACGCCGTGTTGCCCAGCACGGAGTCGAAGGCCTCGGAGGAGGCGGCGGGGAGCGGCCCCGAGGCGGCTCCTGCCTGGATCACCAAGAACGGCGGCAGGAGCAGGAGGAGGACGGCGAGGCCTCCCCGCCGCACCGCCATCTTCGTTCCTCCGCCCCGGCACCGGCCGCCGGCTGCCTCTCGCGAGATGTGCCCCGCTCGGCGCCTGCCGGGAGGTGTAGTCCGCGACGCGCGGCATCCCCGCCCATTCCATCGAGCCTCGCCCCCGCCGGGAACTACCGTGCGGAAGTAGCGAGGCCTGCTGGGAAATGTAGTCCGCGCCACGGGGTACCCCCGGCCATCCCATAGGGCCTCGCCCCGGGAGGGAACTACCGAGCGGAAATGGCGGGGCCGCGGTGGCGGCTTCCGTGAGGGAGGGAGGCAGGGCGAATATGGATCGGTTCGTGGTGCGCCGCGCCCGCGACCCGCAGAGCCCCCGCCGGGCCGCGCCCGGGCCCCGCGTCTGCCGGCAGGTCACCATCGAGTCCCTCAAGGCAGGTCACCGGCGGGAGGGAGCGGGGGCACGGCCCGGCCCGGCCTCCCGCGGCACCGGGTGCGGTACGGGCGGGGCGGCGGGGGAGCAGCGGTGTGTGAACACCGGTTCTGCGCCGAAATCTTTGCAGCGCTGAGGTGGGATCCGAACAGGGAAGTGGTTATACAGGTGCAGGGGGCTCTGCTGCCTTGAAACGGGCTCCATGCAGGGTCAGGCTGGGCACACGATTCGAGGACAGCCCGGTGACACCGCCAGCCTCAGTATTTCCAGCTGGCTCTTATCCCCTGCCAGCAAGGAAAACGCTTCAGTTCATTTCATGCACGTCTTGCGTGAGACCTGCACGGGAGCTGAACCCCTCCTTGTCACCTGCTTGTAGAAGCACAACAGCAAAACATTTGCTGCATCAAAAAGTTCGTTGAGTGTGGCAAAAATCAAAGGAATGGTACATAAAGCACTGCAGTTGTCTGACCACTGCTGGATAAGATACCTCACATCCAAAATGTGAGGCTTGCACTGTTTTTAGTCTGTGCTGACAAGGTCTGTGGCAAAACCAGTTAAAAACACTGTAACTGTGCAGTGTATTCAGGTCTGCATTTGTGTTCCCTGATGCTTTGTTTCTCACCTTGCTGGCATTGTTTTACTTCTGAAGTCAATCTGAGCTGGATTCTAAGGATAATCAGCCACCTCCCTCTTAATCCCTTTTCCTATTTAGAAACATTTATACAATGGATTCCTTAAATTCAGAACACTTCTAGGAGATGTTTGCTACATCCCCAGCCTTTGCCAGACCAGGGTGAAGTCTCTTACTTTGTTTGCTGGTTACTTCAGTCTTGATTTGCAGGAGTTTTCTAATTCCAAGCAAGTACCCGTCATATAATCTGTGCCATGATCAATAATTCATGCTTTGATAACAGCCCCATTAGCTGAGATGAAGGTGGTGTCCTTATTTATCGTAACAATATTCCACTTTCCTAATGGGCTTTTCTCTTTCCCAGAGAGTTGTGGTTGTGGAAGACATAAAACGATGGAAGTCTATACTCGAGCTTCCTGGGCAACCAAAAGAGAACCTGATGGAAGCTTTGGAGGAACTGAAAAAGAAGATACCTTCCAAGGAAGTGTTGCTTTCCACTAAAATAGGTACATCTGGTCTATCTAAACTGTGAATATTAGGCTGTTGTGGGTCTGCTTGACTTGTCAGTACACTAGGGATTAGTCTGGAAGCTTTTTAAGAAATGAGAAAATTGCTGCCAATGAAATATTGTTGATATCAAGCTTGCAGTTTTCACAGCTTGTACTGGGAAAGTCAGCTTTCCTCTGATTCCTCCCAGGAAATACTGTATCACCCCAGTTGTGGTCAGAGTTTTGAAGAGCTCTCCATGGTAACTCAGTGTTTTATTCCTTCTCCTGCTGTCTGTCAGTGCTCATTTATCGGATTTGGCTGAATCCTTTGAAGGTGTGAGAAAATCTCCTCAGACTGGCCCGGAACTGCTTCCTGCATCCTCACACTGAGGAGTCCCCAGCAGATGGGCAGCTCCGAGCAAATGGCACAGCCCGATGCCTGCCTCTTCTCCGCAGGACTTGGGGGAGGGATAACGTGTGGCCACATGGTCCCTGCCTTTCCTGAACAGGGAGAGCACCCCGGCCTTTGTTTGCCATCAGAGCAGCCGGATCTCCGTTCGCAGAGCCCTGGAAAAGGAGCTGCGATCCGCCCCTTTCCCCATCCTTCTGATCTGTCATTTCATTTGCCATGTTCAGCTTATTCAGGCTTTTCTCCCCGGGATTTTTCCCAGTGCCTGCCTGAGTAGCGCCGGCCTGGAAGAGCCACTGAAGCCTAACAGTGACATCTCCTGGCCGACAGCGCTCCTGGCCAGGGAAAAACACCCCTCTGGAAGCAGGGAGGTCCCTTTTGTCTCCTCGCAGCGGAGAGCCTCTTCTGCACTGCCAGGCGCTCTGGATGGGAAAGATTCTGCTTGGACTCACCGTGGTGTTCCCATGTTGAAATGCTATAGCCATCACCAGCAACATCTGCTTCCTTAAAGGGGTTCTCTGTTAAAAACCAGCACTTTTTGTAGGCCAAGCTTAAAGGCCTTCACGAGATCTAGGATCAGTATAAAAAACTAGTGTAGCCCTTAAATAAGTGTCACTCCACACCTTGGTGACTTGAGAAGGTGATTTTCACAATTCCTTGCTGATTTCAAGCTGCATGCTTAAGTCCTGGTCGTTTCATATTTATGTTTGTGTCAATGCTTTGGTTGTTTTGCTGAGACTGCCCGAGTTAAGAACTGTGTGTTATCACTTAAGCACTGATAGGCTTTGACTGGTGGCAGTTGTAGTTTTTTCCCACCTGCCAATCCCAAAGGAGCTGTTCCTGTTTTCCAGGTCACACCGTGAACAAGATGCGCAAACACGCGGACCCGGACGTGTCCGGCCTGGCCAAGGACATTTTCAGGGAATGGAGAACCTTCCTCAGGGAGCACTCCAACAGGCCCCCCATTGAGGTCAGGAGCGATCCCAAGACCGAGGCTTTCAGGAAGAACGCTCGGAAGCTGCTCTGTGAAGCCCTGGAATTAGAGGTACAGTTCAGAGTCGCTCGTCTGTGGCTCCAAAAATTCCTTCTTGTAGGAACAGGTTAAAGCTTTTCCAGCCAGAGCTACTGCCAAGCTGGTCCTGCCTGCAGAGTGGGGGCAAGACCAGGTGATCTGTTCCTATTTTTAGGGCTTCACAGCACATCCCTATTTGTAAATACCTTCATTTGCAAGGTAGATAATGTTTTTTGGTTGTTAACCAAGTGAACCTGCTAATTGTGAGGTGTATTTGCTGTCATTTCCATACCCTGACAACAGATTACCTGTGTGGCCACTGCAGTTGGGCTGTACAAGGAGGAAATTAATAGAGCATAAAGTTTTTCCTACTAAACAGCTATGAAAATAACAGTGGGACTTTTTGGGTGTTTCCTAATTAAATATTTGTAAATTTAAACCTATAGCAAAAACAGAGAGGCAAGGTTGACAGTATATAAAGTAGTGATAAATACCAGATCCCTCAGGTATGTTTAACTAAATGAACAAGGTTTTGCTTTAAGGCTTAATAACTAATTTTCTTGGTCTATGAAATGCCATAATAATTATCATTTTCAATTCATTCACTAATTATCCTTTAAATGACAAGTCAAGTGATAAATATTCACGAATGTCAAAGTCATGTCTTTGCTAGCTGTGAGAACAGCCTCTCCAGCTTCCAGTCTGGGACAGCACAGAAGGATGGTTTGCTGTAGGAATGCCTCAGAAAGGTGGGAGCTCACCTTTTCTGGGTCAAGCTTAGTTCTTAGAAAGCACAGCTATGCATGGTGATTATAGTGGCAGTAAAGTCTAAATCTGTGGAACATAAAGACTTTGGTTCCACCCTAAAACGAGTAGAATTGGGTAAAGCAGAATAGCTTCTGATCAGGACTCACCTGAAAACACCTGCAGCCACCTCAGGTGCAAGCAGAGGTCCCAGCAGTTGAGCTGCTGCACTGACACCTGAGAGGCTGACAAAAGGGAAGAGGGAAGGTGGGACTGAGTGGATCCAAGGGGCTTTTTAGTGATGGGTAGCAAAAGCTGTGTGGTCAAGGACTTGCAGGAATACCCTTTAGTTCACTGGAGTCTCCTGTGTGCAAAGCATGGGAGATTCCCCATCACAAAAGTCAGAAGTGAAATTAAAACCATTTCTTGAAGGGTGGGGGATTTTTTTCCTAAACTGTGCTGAATTACAGGTTTTGGCACATGTTGAAGCAATAACTACATAATTAACATTTAGCAAATCCCTTTCTGCGTTCTTAATTACACCTCCTTCTACACACAGAGAGCCCACATTTCCCTTTATAGCACCAGGAATAGAGTTGCCAAGTGTTTGGCATGTCTTGGAGTTGCTGTTGGAATCAAGTTTAAAATAGTATCCAAGGTACCTTATATCAGCCAGATCAAAAGCGAGCTTTATGGAGACACTACAGCACAGCTTATAATTGCAGTTGAACTTGATACCCAAAGCTTGTCACAGATTAGTTTCCTGTTGTGATGGCAAAGTACTGGCACCCAGCTGGAGGTGGGGATATGTTCCCTGCCACTGACCACGTTGCCTTGCCCCTTAATTGCTAGGGTGGAATTAAATTGCTCTTCCTGTTACACTTGTGATGGGAAGCAGATTTCCTTGAATCTAAGCTGATTAATGAAGAAACGCTGAAAGGCAGCAAACTCCAATTTCAATCAGCTGGCCTCCTTATTAAGTGTAAAGATCTAATTTTATACTTTGCTGTTTTCAGATTGATCACCCACTGGCTGAAAATATTGAGCGCGAAGCTTTTCATCTCTGTTCCCGCCTCATTAGCGCTCCGTATCGCAGGGCCGTGCGAGCCCTTGTCTTCTCATTAAAGCACAAACCCGAGACCAGAGCAGGAGTCAAGGATGGCACACTCACCGTCCCTGCCTTTGTACAGAGCCATAAAAAGTGAGGTGTTGTGCTGCATCCCGAGGGAGAACTTCCTGTGCCTGCATCTCCGTGGAACTGGGAGCTCCTCCTCTGGGAGGGGAGGGCAGGAGAGCTGCACTGGGTGATTCCCTGGCACCACTCCATGCACAGGGCTGCTGGAGGGAAGAACTAATGATGGAATGGGTGCTGTAATTCTGACTTGGTGGAAAATCCACGTGGGCTTGTTGCAAGGAAAGTTTCTTCTACTCGTCTGTTTATTGTCTATCCATGCTGACTCACCTGTTTCTCTCTTCTGCAGCTCAGTTTAGCTCCATCCCTGATGTGGATCTTCAGATATAATCAGCTGAATAACCCTTTTAAAGGAGCAGTGCTGTGCTGGCTGGCAATATTGGGAATTGTGGGTAATTGGTCCATGGGAGGGGATTCCTGGGGGATAATTGCAAATTCTAGTTAGCCCTAAATCAGCCATGTCTGCTGCAGCTGGGCCCTGCCTGTGGCAAGAGCTGTTTTGCCAAGGTGATTTCCCTTTGCTGCATTCCAGAGCTGGATGCAAAATGGATTTCAATAATTTCCATCATCTCAGTCATCCTGTGATTTGGGGCATTTTCTATAGCCCCAGGGTAAAGGTGCTGTCTAATGCCTGTGCTGTTCAAGGAGGAGCTCGTTCAGCCTTCCAGACCTCACTCATGATGAAACATGGTGCTTGCTCTTACTGTAATGTGAAAGAAAAAAACTTGTAATGAATTTTCTAAATAAAACTATATACTCTTTTTAAAGGCTTCTTTTTTTTTCTCTGAAAGGAACACGGTTCAGAATGATTGTGTGAACAAATCTAAGCAACAAACTATTGTTTAAATTCTTTCTAGTTATTGAAAATTGGAATTCTTGTCTCTGTATTTGCTCTGATTTCTTTTGTGCCACGAGTTGTCTTGTTCTCTATAAGCTATTACTAAGGTTGTTCCAGGCATGGTGTTCATGTCTTCACCTAAAAAATGACCATCATTACTTGGACCTGTTAGATACTTTTTTCATCTGTAGACTGGTAGCAGAAACATCCAAAACTTACCTGAGGTGTTGAACTCCATAAATTTAATTAGGTAATTGCAGGTTCTCTTAAGAATATCTTAAGCCCTGTTTTGTTTGCTTGGGCCAGTGCAAGACCAGTTTTTCCTGTACACATTGAAGTTGTCCTCAAAGAGCTGAACACTGGGGTTTCATTTGTAGAAAGTAAAGGTCAGGTGTGTTGGAGGCAGAAACTGGCAGATGCATGGTGTGGGTAATATTCAGTAAGATATAACTCTTGTTGACCGGGTTGTAGCAAAAAATGGGAAAATCCTCAATTTCTTACAAGCAATCAGCTCCATTTCCCACTTAAACAGCTTCAAACTGCACAGCTGTAATTGAATTTGTGTATCCTGATGTCCTAGGGTGACTTTATGATGCTTTGATCACCAATTGTTTGTGCTGTATATGGAGTTCTGTGCCTTTAAGACTGGTTCTGAGAGAGAAGCAGGGAGAAGGAGAACCATCAGGAGGGGTTCAGGATCAATGAATGACACAGCTTTTGCATCAGAGCTGCTATGCCGAGACGTGCAGTATTTATTTTCAGATTCCTGTTCCTGGTGCCAGGCTGTGTTTTCTCTATTTGGATAACGTGAGAAGCAAAATTCCTGAAAATGAGGAACTTCTGGTCTAATGATAGCCAGGCCAAAGAAGTTTCCCACACAGGTCAGATACAGTCAGGCTGTGCCAAATATTTTTCATTTAGAAAGTAACTTCAGGGATGCAGAGTTGCTGCACACAAGCAGAAAACTCTCCTATAAATTTCCTCTATTTAATGGTTGATGGTTTTGCCCAACTTGTTTCAAAGGACCCCAAGTGTAAAGCTCTGGGTCCAGTTCTTTTATCTTAATTAATGTTAAGGCTGGCAATAACATTTGGGCTGAGGATTTACAGACTCAGCTTTGCAGAAAACTGGAGGAACCAGAAAAGAGGCTGGAGAGCTGGAATCAAGACCCACAGCAGGAAGAATTCAGGGAACCAGGGAATGTTTTGAGGACAAAACCAGAAAGGTAGGTGGGGAAAGAAAACAAAAACAGAGATAGGAAAGCAATAGGCCAAAAAGGGCTTCATTTTCTAAAAGGGTGATGCTGAATGTGACAACAGGATACTTGATACCTTGCACTAATAAAGTTTTTAATTAGTCAGTAAAACCCAGATTCCCTCCATGGAGCAGCCTCACCTGCACACTGTGTTTATTTATGCCTTGGGTTACCTGCTGAATCAGTTTCCTGCTCCTTGGCTCTTCCTTCCGTCCTGTGGGTGATGCAGCCCAGTCTTCATGCTGGGGAAACCCTTCCAGATTAAAAGGGAGGATGAAAGGGCCGAGCACTGGCATGGAGACTGAAATCACTGGTTCCCTTTTTACAGGGGAAATGTTAAATGAGGGAGGCACNCCATCAGGAGGGGTTCAGGATCAATGAATGACACAGCTTTTGCATCAGAGCTGCTATGCCGAGACGTGCAGTATTTATTTTCAGATTCCTGTTCCTGGTGCCAGGCTGTGTTTTCTCTATTTGGATAACGTGAGAAGCAAAATTCCTGAAAATGAGGAACTTCTGGTCTAATGATAGCCAGGCCAAAGAAGTTTCCCACACAGGTCAGATACAGTCAGGCTGTGCCAAATATTTTTCATTTAGAAAGTAACTTCAGGGATGCAGAGTTGCTGCACACAAGCAGAAAACTCTCCTATAAATTTCCTCTATTTAATGGTTGATGGTTTTGCCCAACTTGTTTCAAAGGACCCCAAGTGTAAAGCTCTGGGTCCAGTTCTTTTATCTTAATTAATGTTAAGGCTGGCAATAACATTTGGGCTGAGGATTTACAGACTCAGCTTTGCAGAAAACTGGAGGAACCAGAAAAGAGGCTGGAGAGCTGGAATCAAGACCCACAGCAGGAAGAATTCAGGGAACCAGGGAATGTTTTGAGGACAAAACCAGAAAGGTAGGTGGGGAAAGAAAACAAAAACAGAGATAGGAAAGCAATAGGCCAAAAAGGGCTTCATTTTCTAAAAGGGTGATGCTGAATGTGACAACAGGATACTTGATACCTTGCACTAATAAAGTTTTTAATTAGTCAGTAAAACCCAGATTCCCTCCATGGAGCAGCCTCACCTGCACACTGTGTTTATTTATGCCTTGGGTTACCTGCTGAATCAGTTTCCTGCTCCTTGGCTCTTCCTTCCGTCCTGTGGGTGATGCAGCCCAGTCTTCATGCTGGGGAAACCCTTCCAGATTAAAAGGGAGGATGAAAGGGCCGAGCACTGGCATGGAGACTGAAATCACTGGTTCCCTTTTTACAGGGGAAATGTTAAATGAGGGAGGCACTCAGTCTAGAGAAAAGTTATCTTTCCATTTTTTTCTTCCAGATTAAGCCAATCCCACAGATTCTTGTCAGCAAAGGAGTACATACAGAAAGCTGGCAGACCTCTAGAGACCTGCTACACCCAGCAAAGAGAGGAGGGAAGCAACTTCTGGAGGTGTCACCTCCTGATCCCCCTCCCCATGCTTGGGGAATACAGGGTGGGCTCAGGGCAGCACCAGGAGGGATGGAAGAGGGAATTCACTCCTGCCAGAGCTGACTTCTGACCCTGGCTTTGAAGAGCAAATATGGGGAGGCAGTAGGTGACAGCTTGCTCTGTTCCCCATCAGCAGGCACAGCTCAGGAGAGCTTTGTCCTGCTGCAAATTACTTGGGTGAAAGAAGATGGGAGTAGACAAGACCCTCCCTGTCCTTTGGAAAAGAAAGAGCTCAGCAGCTCACCAGTTTTCATCTTTCAAGAGGCTCTTCAAAGGTTTCTTCACAAAGAACCCAAACTTTTAGATCTCATTTGCTTCCCTGGCAGCCCTGTAATATGAAGGGTTGGCTAAACTGGCTCTGGATTAAGAGACATTAAGGCAAGGAGCAGCCACAGAAATCCTTGGAGCCCTAAGGATGCTCCAGGAACTTCCCTCCCAGGGTATGTTATGAAGCAGAAATAGGGAGCTGGAGCAGAGGAGGGACAGAGGGAAGCAAAAAAGAAGAGGTAGAGGGAGGAAAACACACGAGGGAATTCCCCAGCCCAGTTGACCACAACCAGCAAAACCTTGCTCCTCCATTCAGGTGTGTGAACTGGCATCTCACAGGAGGGGAAACTGAGGCACAAAGGAACTCTGACATGTCACAGTAAGCAAAAAAAAAAAAAAAAAAAAAAAAAAAAAAAAAAAAAAAAAAAAAAAAAAAAAAAAAAAAAGGAAAGCCCATGCCAGGGTTACACTGCAATTAATGATGCTCCATTTCTTGTGCTGGCAGTCTCCTGAACCACATCCATGGTCTCTGTAAATTAAACTAGATTATGGAATGATCCTTGCTAATTATATATTATTATCTGGCAAGCAGTTATCTTGCCATAAAGGGTGCTCCTATAATGGACAAACATCGTTCCTCTAGCACAGCCAGCCCCAATGGCAAGAAAAATACAAAAGCCAAAATAATTTCTGCTGTAGCCAGTATTTTGCCTGAGCTGGAATGTTCACATTGCAAACACTGCACTCCTGCCCCAGAGAGAGGGAAGAGAGGAGGGCTGCAACCTGCAGAGCCAGCCAGAGGGAGAAGGCAGAATCAAATCTGTACCCCCCAAAGCAGCCACAAAGACATGGCTGTAAGCTCAAAATCCAGCTGTGAACTCTCCCACCTATCATGGAGCACTCAGCTTCCACACACCAAAATCCCCATGAGCAGGGCCCTCGCTATCCTCAGGGCTGTGATGATCAGGAAACTGGGCTTAAAATAAGCTTGGAAAACAGCTCCTGGTAAATGCTGTCATTGCATTTTTAATTGTCCATATGCTTGATCCATTATGTTTTCCCAGATGGCTGGGCTGCCTGACTACTGCCTCCTCATCTGTGCCAGTGTGGCCAGGGGCTCCAGCAGGTACCTGGGTCCCCAAGGCAGGGACATCCTCGTGGCAGGCTCTGTGTCACTGTGGCCAGGGTCTCCAGTAGGTACCTATGAGCTCTGTCCTCAGCACAAAACCACACCCCTGACCCACCCATGCCAAGTTCCTGGGGAGCCAAGACTGC
>VZUA01092533.1:0-17823 GCA_013401035.1 Horornis vulcanius
TTTTTTTTTTTTTTTTTTTTGTGAAGGCTAAAAATAATGATTTTATTTCCATTTTATATTTGTGGCTCTCTTATGCTGAGTTTTCCTCATGATGGCTTTTTATTTGAACCAAAATAATTTTCCATGGTGTTTCTTTCTCTGATTAAAGTGATCACAGCATCTCTTGCCCTTTCCAAGTTGAACAAATTAAACCCTTCTGGTTTGCTCCTGTATGATACTGCCCACATCTCCATCAGTACCTCATACCTAATCCTGTTTCACATCCTCTTGCATGTACCTGGGTCATGAAGGCACCATATATTTTTCCAGGATAACTCTTGCATAGGCTATCATCACACCACACATCCAGCACAATGGTATTTTGTAAAACTGAACTATTTTTACACTTACATTTTATAATTTATACTGCAAGTTTTGTGTCTATTTGTGCTAGTGGCTGGTGAGACCTATCAGGCAAATATTCCTTTGACTGTGGTGCATTCAGCTGGAGTTTAGCTATGGGACTGAACACAGCATTCTAAAGGTATTTTATTTTGCTAGGGAGGGATTTCCTCAGTCTATTTGTCTTAATATTGGATGCAGGTTTAACTGCTGGTAAAAGAACTTCTCTTTTTTAAGCAAAAAAAGGCAAATATTTCAGGGAATTCAACATTTATATTGGAGACTATAAAGACACTATCACCAAAATTTTTTGACTGGATCTACTTCTGTCTACAGCCCTTTTACATTTCCATGAGTGGCATATTTAGATACCCTCCATCTTTCCAGGAAACAAGGATGACAGCAAAATGCAAAACTGTGGGAGATCCTCTCATCACCACTACTATCTAATTTCCAAACATCCTTGGTTAAAACTGCTGTTTTTAAAGCAGGCTGTTGCAAAGTGACAACGGATTGCTTTATTTTCTCTGCTGCAGCGAAGAGCAGGCCTGTGTTAATTTATCTGGAATAAACAGGCATACAGTCCACATTGTGCTCTGGCGCTGTTGTTTACAGTTGTTGGCTCTGTGTGCTGTAGATGTGGCCTCTTACAGATGTGTGGGGTGGTAGAAAGGGCAGGCTTTGCTGGCAGCAGGAGGCAGCTCTCGCTCTTGTCTCCGAGCTATTTTCATTAGGTCTTATTCATGTGCCCCTGAGAGTGAGAGAGTCAAAGTCATCTGCCTGCTGGTTATTATGCTGCTGCATAAAGGGGTCCTTCAGCCTGCAACAGCAGACTGAAAACAAGACTGTTGATAAATTATTGTGGCCCATCCTATCCCTATTTATTATCACTGCAGCTGTCTGAGGCTGAAGTTAACATCCACATCTGCACATTACCAGGGTGTTTTTACACCCAAAACCAGAACAAAAGCTGCATGCATGGAGATCACATCTCATGAAATTCAAGCTAGTCTGAAGCTCTCTCATGTAGTTTCTTCAAGTGCTGGAAATATGTTTCAACCACATTTAAAATATTATTCCATGTTCACTGCAATTTCTCTCCCCTGGTTGGTTGGTGCCACAAAGCTGAACATATCATCGTGGGCTCATGTTTTAGTATGAATAGAAGCTTATGTCAGAACAAGTAATAAAAACTACTTTAGCTAATTGTAACCAATTAGAAGACACTGCTGTCTAACCTGTCTCATGGGCTTTTCCTATATGCCACAACCCCCCAAATTGCTTTACCAATAAATGCACAAAATTTGCTATGTCTGGGATGTGAATATATCCACCTTCAGGTGTGGGAACAACAGCTCACAGTCACTTCCTGGCTCACTGAAAATGAACCTACTGCAGTTATTTGTATTTGTTAGAAACAAAATGCCCAGCACCTACTGAATGGAAATGAAATCTCTCTGCTGCTACTGGAGCAGCTATCACTGAGTAACTGACTGTACATCACAAACTACATTGACTTTCAAAGCCATATTTGCTTCTGATGTATATCTTTTCTGTCTGACATTCAAAGTGTTTATCACGTGCAAATCCCTACACCAAGGAAGACAAAATCAAATATTCAGTACGACGTCAGTGATGACTAGTCAAGCAGCAATACATAGAAAAGCATTAGGAATCATCTTGAACTGAAGTTTGCAAAGCAATGCTGATGAGCAGGAGGCAGATTTCATGGCCTGCATTAATAAAGCATGTTGTTATTTTTTTTCTTCAACATTGGTAAGGTCTCAGTTGGAATAAGTACAGTCCAGGGCCTGACACACAATTTTCTATTTTGATGGTTGAAGGAATTTTGTGTGAGGTTTTAAGAAGAGGTTACACAAATATTTCTCAGAGGTGAAGCAGATTGTCTTAAAATTGTACTGAAGACTCTCCAGACAGTCCCCTCCAAGTTCTATATAACATTATATGCATCTGTGAATGTCTAGGGTAGTGTTCCAGGTTAAGAATAAAACAAAAGTAATTGTAAGAAAGAATGCCAAAATAAAACCAGAAAGCTATTGCTGCACTACTAGATTTTTGTGCATTAACCATTAAAACCAAAATATTGGTTTTAATGCCTGCTGCATTAAGCCTTTTCACAAAAAATTTTATTTAAAAACTGTTTATAAATTACCCACATGTGGTTAAATGTACTCAAATTTAAGATCAAAAAACCTGTGTCCTCACTACAAACTCCATCTAATTACACAGATTATTTTCCAGAAGTTAATTAGAAGATGACAGCCATATCCTTCCTGAAAACAAAGGACTTGATCATTCTACTGATGTTCTGCACTAAGGGCCCTTCTCTTTGGGCTAATTTTGGCAGAGATGGATGCTCTCTCTGCCCTGGTAGGGAGGGATTTCTGAGGAGCTCATGCACTATCACAGAGCCAGCGGAGCCCTAACTGGGGCTGACAGCTCTGTGTCCCAGAGCACGCGACCTTGCAGAAGCGGGTCTGCTGCGGCTTTCCTGGGTCCCGGGAGAGGCATCACCGTCCCCAGCCCGCCCTAGGCTGATCCTCTGCAGCGCCGAGCAGAGCCCGGGCTGGGAGCGCCTCTGCTGAGCGCACACCCACACGGGAGCAGCTGCAAGGGGTGCACGGAGCTGATTCATCACTTGCCTTCGGGATTTCACAGGCCCAGCTTTCAGCCAGGGCTGTACAGATGCAAATCAAGCCCTGATGTTGTCTGAATGCACCCTCCCTGCAAGCGCCTCAGCCTGATTCAATTAACAGGTATAGGAGACATTGAATCTGATTCCTTCCCGCAGATCCAGCTCCTTATAAACAAGCTCCCTGTCAAAGGGCATTGTCAGCCCACACGCAGTTAGACCTGGAGTTACAGCCCATGAGCACTGGTGAGGAATTTATTTTCCACGTTTACCTACATGTGGATTCAGGCTATCAGGTAACAAACACAAAGCAGCATAAGATGCAGTTATTCAAACTTGTTAATAGAAAATAATCTTGGTGAGCAGTTTACTCATTGCCTACAGAGGGAGGGAGTAGTCTAAGCAATGTTACAGCACATTTAGATTGAGGCTGCAGTTTGCTCCTGGAAAGGAAGTGAGGGTGCCTTCCTAGGATACCCCTCCTGCTGAGGAAGGACCTGTAGCTGTCAAGAGGCAGGAGCATGACAGGTTCATTCTTAGGAGCAAAGTGGTATCAGCCATGGGGAAGAGGAATGAATCCTACAAGGAAATATGAGGCACCCAGCCTAAACAAAATATACACAAAACATACAACGTGCCCAGCAGCTGGGCAGCAGGGAACAGAGGCTGGGTGGGTTTGCAGGAAAGGTGGCTCATCCTTGCCCTCATGGCAGCCCCAACAGCATTCCAGTCACAGCACTGAGGCTGCAGAGAGATCAGCTGCCATGTGACTGTGCTGTGTGTCCACAGAGATCCTCCTGGGAGGAGATAATGCACCCCCAAGGTCCCTTAGACCAGGAGCCAAGACAAACTCTCTGGATCTCAGATTTCTCCTGCCTCCAGTGTCCTCTAAACAAATCAGAGTGAGTCTCCTGCTTGTGTGGGCTGCCCTGCTTCGAGGGCTGTGGGCAGAGTGCTCATTTCACAGGGGAACTTGCACTGAGGTCTAAAATCTCCAACTATGAAATCATTCATATTAAAATTCTATAGGAAGAAAAAAGCTGAGTAGGAGAGTTGCTATCCCAGATTTATCAGAGAAGAGGTTTGAACTAAAATAAAACTTCAGGATAAAGTGAAATATGTAATTGGCACCTTGGTTGGTCAGAGTATGCAGTACACGGTGACCAGGTGGAAAGGACTCCACTGATTCTGCTGCATTTACTGCTCAGCTTCTGAAATCCTAAAGTGGCTTCAGGGGAGCTTCTCTCTAACTGATTACCATCCTGCCAACACCACAAAGTGAATTTCACCCTCTTCACCAGTACCCAATGCCCATCTTCCAGGGAAAAACCTCTGTTTCTGTCAAGGATGTTTCATGGACATGCTGAATTATCAGCTACTGGTCTGAATAACTCTTGACCTGAAAATCAAATCAAACTTTCATTATCCAGCAGGAAGAAAAGAAAACCACCAAGGCTTTCCAGATGCGTGTCGAAGTAGAGAGGAAATTTTTGTTAGAATACAGCACACATCACCACAGCCCTTCTAGTGCCCACTGAGCTGAAGTGGCCCGAGATATTCTGTGCTCAGCATGAGAGATTTCTGTTTACAAAGAACCCAATATCCAGCATTTTCTCTATAAAAGCAATGAAGAGCACAAATTCCGGCTCTTCACACCATTTTCTGGACCTGCAGCTGCTTTGACACTGTTGCCAGAAGGTGCAATGCAGTCATCTCAGACCAAAAATGAGCCCAAGTCTCATAAATCAATTCTGCTGCTTTGATGCTCTGCACCTTTCTAGGTGTTTCTCAGAGATCCCTGGATGAAGCAGTAAAAAGGGGACCCCTACAGTTAATACATCCCCCATGAAGTGTGACCCTGGCTACAGCTTTGAGGAGCTGTTATATTGGTTGTTTGCAGCAATTGAGCTCAATGGAGGCTTTCGTGTTCAGCACACTGCATCATCTCCAGGGAGATTCCTTTTACTACACTTTAAATGAGAAAACAAGATAACTTTAGACTGCACAGCTGCAGGCTGCAGGAGGGAAGCGATAAAATAACACAGAATTAATCTATTCATTCAAAGGCCACGGAGTTGTAGTGCATGGGTTTAATAAGGTTGGAACTCTAAATGGCTAACAAGTTTAAAAACAAAATCATTATGCCTTCACAGCCCACATCCAGCCTCCTCTGCTAATCTCCCAGGAACTGCAGCAGGCAAACTTCCCACATTTTGTAGGTCGTCACCTACTCTAAAATTCATCTGTTTTAGTGAAAATAGAGGGCTGGCACAGGAGACGTGCTCCCTGACCCCAACTCTACGAAGACACGTAGTTGGAGATTATTGGTTTTTTTCCCTGACACTCTGCATTTTGCACCTTGCAAGGCTGAAGTGCAGCCACACCACACAGGTCAGGCTAATGCTCCCCCTCAGAGCTGTGCTCAGGCTCTTACAGCTATGCTGGAATGCCTTATGGCTGTTGGGATGGGCTGGGAACTCACAGTATAGACAAGTGCACTGCTCACATATATGTTGTAACTACAATCAGGTAAAAGAGCAGTGCACCTCCTTGGCTAAGACCCTGATACACTGCAGGGTTTTCAGTTACTGGGAGAACACTGAAAAGAGGAATTTTTTTACATGGTAGCATTGTGTTACTGACACAAACTCCTGGATGCAGGCTGTGGTGAACACTGTCCCTGGCCAGGAATGCAGCAGCCACTGGGTGCTCAAAGAGCCAGAGCCACCTCAGATCAAGCCATTCCTCCCTATCCTTTTCTTCACCTTTCTGGGCACAAAACCTTTGCTTCCATGGAAAAAAAAACCCACCCAAAAAATCAAAAAGAATACCAAAAGACAACCCACAAATGTATTCTCACTCCTTGAGGAAAGGGAGGATCATCACAGGTGACAACTAAGTGATACAATATTTAGAGCACAAGGCAGTTGTAATTCAGTCTACTCAATTTGGAATAAGAACCTAAGCAGGATTGGAAGTGGGGGAAGGAACTACATTTTTTTTTTCCAGAAAATATTTGCTAATATGGCTCTTCAAATAACAGATGTGTATCACAGGAACACTCAGGCTATTTCATCAGGGTGGAGATGGGGCTCTTCATCACTCCACTGCAGTGCTGAGTCAGAGCCCACGAGTCTCCACAATGCTGCGTGCAGGGCTGGCACCCTGAGCAACAGAACTCCTGCAGCACTTTCTGAGTGGCAGCTGTAGTACCACAGAGTGTTCTGGACGGATTTCTGGGGAATTGAACTTCCCTGTGGTTTTCAAATGCATCATTTAGTCTTCATTTCTGTCTTGTACAGGCTTCTAAAGGCAGCTGATTTCAGTTTGAGCACAGTGACTGTCACACAAACTGAAGTACCTATAATCTACTGACATGAGAGCTGTTTATAGAAAACAGATGATTCCATGCATACAATGTGTTTATTTAGAACTGGTATTCTTATACATAAATAAAGATATGAAAATTTTTTCTACTGGCAGTATGATTGTCTCCATGTTCATTAGCTATTTGTTTTAGTAGCAGGGAGAGCTACAAGGGTGGCTTTACAGAGAAGTTACTAGAAGCTTCCCAATGTTCTGCTCAACAGAGCCCATGTTCCCAAGAGACGCCTGGCATGGTGAAGGCTGAGCCCATCCATGAAGGTTGGTAGCACCACTGGGATAACAGATTTAAGAATGAGAAAAAATCCTGCACATCAATTTCAGTCCAAGAGAGAAGTGAGAATATGTGAGAGAAACAACCCAGCAGACACCAAGGTCAGTGCAGGAGGAGGGGCAGGAGGCACCAGAGCAGATTCCCCTGCAGCTCACAGTACAGCTGTGGTGAGGCAGCTGTGCCCCTGCAGCCCTTGAGGTCCATGATGGAGCAAAGACCCACCTGCAGCCCGTGGAGGATCCCCCCCATACTCAGTACAGCACCCTGCCCTACACCACCCCATGAAAGAGCTTTGGGGGAACAGAGGCACCCCCTGCTCCCTGGGCACCTCTCCAGCTGCCTCCCACATCATCCTTGCCACTGGAGGCCCCTAGGCTCAGTGCTTGTGCTTTTGGAAATCAATAATGCCCCCAAAGTCTCCCACTGCAGCCTCTGCCATGGTCAGGTGCTCAGAGATTTTCTCAGAGTCCTTATGTTTGGCTGGATTTCCAACACCAGGTAATATCCCATAACAGAAAGCACCTCACACACACACAGAAGAACTTACTCCAAACTTTGTCACTGACTGGAACAAAACACTGCCTAGTCAGGAAGCACAGGCCATCTGGGGGAAGCAAACCTTATATTGTTTATCCCAGATGTGTATCTTTCCAGTAATTTATCACTTTGGTAATCTACTGCCCTAAGAAGGATTATTTATAATCCCTGGGGATGTTTTGTGAACTCCCAAGAAGCAAGCAAGGGCACAGAGTATCCCACAGGTTGTAGACAGGCTGTAAGTGACCCAAATTATCTGAAATATCAATAGCACCAAAGTGACAACATAAATACCTAAAAACCTGCTAGTGGGAAACAGTAAAAATACCCAGGTCAATAAAAAAACTACATCAAGTGAAAAAAGTTGAATAAGCTTGCAAAGCCTGGAGTTGAAAGTAACTCAGATCTGGGTTTTGCAAATGATAGATTTTTCATTTCCATAAATTTAATCCTAGTTCAACTGGCTAGGTTATTTCTGGTAGCATAGTTTGAGTGTGCCAGACCTTCAGTCCATGCACCCAAGACATCTTTACAATCTTAGCTGCACCTTAGCAGATTGCCTAAGCTCTGTGCTGGCAGCAGAGACAACCCACAGCATAATGGCTGCCCCTGTCTGGTTTCTAAATATAGTTTAACTCTACTGAAGACTTAAGAACTCTCCTACAGAGGTTAACATCGCTTCAGTGCAGACTGGTGTGAAATATATATAGATATATACACACAGAGGTAAACACACTCAGTGTAGGTGCATCTGACTCCATTAAAAAGATGTGCCCACTGAACTGTGAAGAGCAAAATTAATTCTGCATGAAAAGGCTCTTATTTGTGTTTTTGATGACAAACCCTCTCAGATAGATGGAAGAGGTATAATTAGCAGTCTGCTATTCCAATAGTGTCACACTCATACCCCAAACAACCTTTCTCTTAGCCCATAAAGATCAAATCCTGCCGTCAACACAGCTTTACAAATGCCAAAGCCAACCCCAAAATCAAGGTTTATCCAGATGAGAGCAAGCAAAAAAAACTGCTTTCAAATCCATTGCACAGCCTGTCCATGGTACGGCCAGCACAGACCTGAGAGTGATGCAGGGACAGGGAACAGAGTGTACTGAAAACAGCTACCCCATGAGTGAGACTGATGGGCTGTGGAGATGCCACAGGAGCTGCCCCCTTGCCTGGTGGGGACACAGAGCACAGAGACCATGGACAGCCCTGTAAACTCACTATTGCCCAGGGATATTGGCATACCTCTACCATCAACACATCTAAATCATCATCATTTTTAGGGGGCTATTCTTTATTAAAAAAACACCCTAATGCCAAGAGTTTAGCTCATCCTCAGCTGGGATTTACTGTGATTTGTGCCTACATGCTACAGTGTACAGTTTGTCAAGACCTGTGAAACACAGGAGGGGATGCAGTGTTTAACACTCCAAGCGTGTGTTTATTAATGACAAGCAATATTGTCGCTGGGGGACGTCTGTTTTTAAATAGAGCATGGTTTACACTTCCTAGCAGTAGGCATGATTTCTGTTAAGCATTATATTTGCTCCAAAATTAGAATATTTTACTCCAGAGCACACACAGGTTTACCTCAAATCTACATCTCTTTGGGCTCTGTTCAGAGGGTGCCTATTTATCTCAGTACATCTGCATAAGCCTCTTTAAATGAACAGTTTCCAAGAAAGGGTGAAGTTTCATTTGGGTGCTGTCTGCAGGCTAATCCAAATAAGAGAAATACCAGTCTTACTACAGAAAGAGACAGGTCAGAGAGAGAAGTTGAACACACTTCCCTTACAGAAAACAAAGATGGGCCTGTTCTTACAGTGCTTAGCACTATCTTCATATCAAACTATTCAATCTCTTCTCTTCCCAGTGCTCTCTCCTCTTTAATATCTCCTCACATCTATTTCTAGCTACAGCCAGAAAAGCCCAGATTGAGACACAATCAACTTCCAACCTCCAGGCAATGCAAGCAGCCGTTGTACACTGCTTGATGGGGCAGCAACGGCTTTTTCATCCTGAGCAGCTTTGGTTTTGTTTTTAAAATATCTTGAATGCTAATGACAGAACAAAGGAATAACCATGGACTTGTCAGCACGTGGTCATGTAACCCATTATTGAACTACCATGTCACTCTGGGAACACACTGTTTTCCCCAATGGGGAAATTTTCAGGAATTGCCCAAATTCTCCATTTGCTGAGCCCCTTTGGGTTCATGGCTTTGCACTGTCAAGGAACTGGGAGGTTTTCACTCAGGAGGACAGGAGGAAATTATCAAACTGCTCCTTGGCAGCAGCAGAGCAGCACATCCAGCACCTTGTGGCTCTGTGAAGGGGAACTGGACCTGCTGTCCCTAATCAGCAAGACAGAAAAGCTGCTTTTATAACAAGACTTTTTCTTCTTTTGTACTTCTGCCCAAGCTGCTGCCAGCAGATACTGGCAGGGATTTCAATAGCTGTTTTGAGTCAGTGCCTGGCAAAAGCACAGGCAGGTTGAACCTGAACATCCTCTATGGAGCTGCGCTGAGGTTTCAGCATATTCCTGGTCTAGCTCAGCCCACAGACTGAGCTGCACTTTCCCAGCTGTGAGATAAGGGAGCCTGAAGAATACTTAAGCAGTGTGTGTGTATTCCCTGCCCAGTGCTGCCCTTGTAACCCTTCTGCTGTTGCCACCATTGTGTACAGAGTTGGCCAAGTTTACTTCTGCTCTGCATCTGTGCAGTTGTTCAGATGTTCGCTGGAAAATGGGACAAACACAAACCAACAGCTAGTATTTCCCTTTCAGACTGGGAGCCCATTTTCCTCAGACCCTGGGGACAGGGACTACTTTGAAGCAGATTCCTTTACTTGGAAAGGCCAAGGCCAGGTTAATAACATAATTGCTGCAGTTGAAAAATAACAGTGACAGTTAGAAAAAGTACAAAATTTTACACCCTCAACACAATTTTCTCCTGAGGAAGTCCCTGTTTTGTACTGTCCTCTTGCAAAAGGAAAAGTACCTTGACACTTTGCTGGCTGTGGGAAGCAGGGGATGGGGAGGTGGCAGTGTTTCAGTCCTAGCTCCTTCCTGCCCCATAAGAAAACAACTCAGTTCCTCCACCCCGCTGACACTTTTGAAAGAGAACAGGGTGCAGGTGGGAAGGTGAAAAATCCTTTTACACAATTTCATGCATCAGCACTGGGATTTGTTGTATTTGATCATGGAAATGCCACATCCAGGACTGCAGGGCAGACTGTGTACCCATTTCCAAAGAAGGGGTGAAAGCATGCAGCGTAGCTTCCTTTTCCCATGCTGCCTACATCCCCATCAGACACATCACCATTCTTTATGCCTCCAGGCAATGGTTTCAACTGAAACAGTGGTTGCAATGGATGCAGACTCACAGCAACACTTGTGGCAGTAACAAAAGCCTTACATGCTGACAAATAGTGGTAACTCCTTCCTGGCAGCAACAATAGGGGCTGCACATGAGCTCGAAGGTGACTAGAGGCTCCCTAGTGCAGAACAGGGTAAAAAACAAAGGCAGAAAGAAAGAAAACAAAATGGAAGATGAGAAAGAAAGCAGCAGCAGACTACAGAACCAAATGCGTGGCTGCCTGCATCCATGGGAATGTGTTATTCCCTAAAGCATTTCAGGAGTTCCTTCCCTAAAGCAGCACATCAAGGGACTGGATGAGAGCCAGCCCAGGTGAGCAGCAGCCCCTCAGCCCAGGTGTGCAGCTCCCCGTGTGACAGGCCCAGCTGTGTCACTGCAGGGCCTGCCAGCAGCACAGCCAGGCGTGCGTGGCCACCCTGGTTGTGTGACACTGCCTTTGTGAAGTGCTGCAAGACCAATGCTTTGGAGCACAAACACTACCAAAACTGTCATGAAACTTCCAACCCTCCAAAATCCCACTTTCTTTCCACAGCTGTCTCATTTACTTTTTCATGCCAAGAAGAATCTCAAATGGTGGTTTAGAGCCTCAATTCCTCAAACCGTGGGCACACACACCTAAACCAGCAATTGCTATTAGCTGCTGTCCATCCCTCTGCACTTTATAAGCCAAGGGAACACAGGACAGGATGCTGAGTGTCACAGCTTCCTTAGTGAGTCAGCTAACAGTGACCTGCCCTTTTTTTTCCCCCCATAAATGAAGTCCAAGATTAATTCCTCACTTCCCTGCGCCTCCACAACTACTGCCTCCCTCCTTGTTCCTCTGCCCATGCGGAGAGTCAGCCTAAGAGATCAGTACCAGTGGTTCAGACCTCTCAAATTCTTGCAAGCCAAGGCAAAATATTTTTCTTCATGTTATGTTTTAAATGTGGAATTGTGGCTTTTGTGGTTATTAAATGCTCCCATGATGTGCTGACATTTAACCATCCCTTCAAGCTCTTTAGTTTACATTTTTAGTTTGACATTATCCCTCAATTCTTTTAATGAATTGTGCAGTTTTGTAGCAAACTGAGCAGTAAATCATGAAACCTTTCTACAGCTGGCTTTACAAAATGGGCTGTAAGGACAGCACAAGGGGAGGACGACATTACTAAAAAAAAAAAAAAACAACCAAAGATAGGCAGTTCTGTCCTGCCTGCAGCTTTGAGCTGAGCACTCACTGTCGATTTTCTCCTGTTTCTCTTAGACTTTCAGCCTTTGCCAGGGGCTCATGTGCTTGAAGGCTGCATATTGCATACACAGCTGGTGGGCACACCCAGCCCTCCCTCCCTCCTGCCACCCAACCTTTGCAAGTCCAGTTTCCCTGCCTTTGTTTCCCGAAGTGTGCATGGCAGGTATTTCCTCATGCAGTTGGAGCCTGTGCAGTCAGCTTCTCTGTAGGCTCAGCGACACCAAATGTGGTTGCAGGAGACAGAAGCAGTGGCTGCAGCATTGTGGAAACCTTTACACAGCCCAGGAATTGCTGGGTCCAGCCCAGCACACACCTGGAGCAACTTCAGCTCTTTCCAAGCACAGCTTGGTAGTCACTCATGATGCAAGACAAGCTAATTGAGAAACACAGGTACTTGGTGCTGCCAAAACACTTGGTAGAGATAATTAATACACTCTGTGCAAGGAAACCACTGATGTTTTGTATTTCCACTGCAAGAATCAAGTGGAACAAGTTCTCAGTTTGCAAACCACCTTACACTGAACCACCAAGAAATTTTTTGAGTTTAATAGCAGGTTTAGGGTGTAGCACAGCATGCTTGGCTGCCTGTGCAAGCTGCCTCACTTTGACACCCTTCAACCTGGGGTGTGCCGTGGGGAACCAGGTACAAAAAGGGTAACAATTTTGGTCACAAAAGCAAAAAAAATCAAAAGACACACAAAAATCTGTCAGAAAATTCAACTAGTAGCTACTGTGCAAGAATTTAGGTTAACTGTGATGCCCAGAATATGAGCTGGGGAAAAAAAGTATGAAGTCCCTATGGAATATTCAAAACAGGAATGTCACATTCTCTTCTAAGAGCATCAAGCTACATCCTTTGTTCTTAGGCAGGTGGAAAGCCATGAGGAGGTGGTAGATTTTGGGAGACATGAAAATCTGACTGCTTTTTAGTTGTGTCATGCAATATCATTGTCATATTGGCCAGATTATAGAGCATCCCTGTTCAGCCTGCAGCTGTGTGTATTACTGATGTAACTGAAAACCAAGCCAGAAAGAAGATGAAAAAAAAGAAGAAAAAAGAGAGCAGGAGTGAGAAAACAACACGTTTTAGTTTTGGCCTACGACACTTGGGACATTTTATATCAGAACAAGTGGGCATTTGTCTGGGGTTGGTCTGCATAGACATCATCTGAGATGCATTTATTATTTATCCAAGCTCTGGGCCTAGAAAAAGCAAAAGGCTTATGTAAAACCCCGTTTGGGATTTCTAGATCTTCACTTAGACATTTTCTGTACCAGCTTCCCATGCAGACAGCCCACTCAATTAGAGAGAGAGAGAAGGCAGAAAGGATTCCTTCGTCAGAGAGTGGGTGCCATTAAGTGCATGACTTTGAGCTGAACTGTAATTTTCCCCAAAGTGGGGATGGGAAGAGCTCTAACTGCCTACTGCTGGAAGGAAACTACAGGTTATTACCTCTGTCAATACAAAACTGTCCAAGACCAAGCAACTCAGCTCTTAGTGGGAAAAGAAGAAGAAGTGATGCCTCTGTTCCACCCAACGTAGGCATCCTGGCAAGAAGGGAGAATAGAAGGGCTATCCCAGGGGGGCATCCCTTTCTCTTCCTTTTCACTATGAAGGGACAGTCACAAGTCCTGCATTTAACACAGTCATGAAATTACATACTCTCAACATGACTGTTGGGTACCTCACTCTTGTTCCTGGACACAATCACTGTGTAGAGCACGTTGGAATAGGACTGATAATTCCAGGTGGTGCCTGATGCACCTCAGGCATTTCCCACAGCCTGAACACCGACCTTCCAATGGTGCCTACCCTGACGAGGCAGGGACTGGGGAGATGATGCACATTGTGTACAGTAAGGGTTTGAGAACAGGAGAGTCAGTTCTTAGGAACAGTCCTATGCAGCAACACAGTATTTGGTACTTAGCTTTGTAAACATTAGCTCACAGTAATTCAACCATATCTCAGTAATTAAAAGCCCTTTGCTAATAACATTGGCTGTGAAAGAGTGGGTGTCCAAATGACGCTCACACTGTGTATCAAAGGTCAAAGAAGCAAATAATCTTTAATTGAATATGTAAATTGCACACTCTCTTGATGGAAAGAAATTTGAAAGCAAAGATGAGAATTTGGTAAGTGATTTCAGAAATCAAATGAGATACGTCTACCCTTTAATTAATTATTTGCAATTAGAGATGTCTCAAAAGCAACAGAGGACCATTCCCAACTGGCTTGGGAATTTCAGCCTAAACATGTGGAAGAAGACAAGAAATTTACACTTGCAGACTGAATATAATTTGGGCTTTGAAAGAACATTTCTGTTTACTACAAATCTATCCATTTTTAGTTTTCAGATAGCTACAGGCACCACACTACTGCATTCCAGCTATTTATTTTGTAATTTTGTGATTTTTACAATCCTTATGGTTCCCACTCCAGCAGGCATGTAAAAACCCCACCAAACCACAATCTGACAGACCAGGCAGGGAAACAGTAAAACAATGTGTTGTGAAATGCAGTGAACTAAACAAATAGAAAAGCAGGTGGTATATATTCTTAATTTGTTTCATCTACCTTTGGTGTTGTTTAGACAGCATTAGGTAGGCATTTGCTAAGAGCTGAGCGTGTTGCAGCAGATGGCCCTCCATTAAAAATCAGAGCTCAGACAGAGAGCTCTGGAAGGCCTTGAAGGAGTGAAGGAACTGTCAGTCCTGTATTTGAGTCTCTCCAGCATTCAGTCCATAAAGCCAGCCTGTGTGAGCCATACTACCCAAAGGATGTGCTATTCCCTCCTATCTCTATCCTGCTGAGGGATGGATCCTGTACAGGGAGCATGTGGTCTGCAGCTTTTTCCTTTAACCCAGGTTGCAAAAGGATGGTGAAAAGCACAACAAAGCTCAGTGCCAGCTCCTGTTCTGGCCAATGACTGGCCATAAATAGATCAAGATAATAGACTCCTAACTGGTTCTTGACAAAGAGCATAAACTACAAGCTAAGGCTGTAAAAACAACACTCCTATTACATTTAAATCCCAGGGAACACTGGACTGTGATTATGTCTTACCTCCTTGATTTCCCTGTGCTGGCTCACAGATGAATTTTTAAAACCTAATTTTGATGCAGTATCTTTGGACCTCAGCTTCATCAGACATGGTGGGGAGCTGAGAGACATCATCTGCCTCTGTACAAAAGGGCTCCTTGTAGCTCAGGATACAGAGTAACCCCCATTTGACTGGAAAAAATTAAAGTGCAGAAAGTAGCCTGTGCACATCACCAAGTGTGAAAGACAGTTTGAAGGAAAGAAAATGCTTTTCAGTGCCGTCACTGTGATGTGATTGGAAACAATCTGGCTTCCTGGGATACTAGTACTCAGTTTTGCAGCCTGCTGCAAAACCTTTGAGATCCAGCCTTTTCCTGCACTGCTACCACCACCACCACCACCTCCACTTATACCAGTCACCCCTCCAGCACAACAGAAAGAAATAAGAAACTACTCTAAAAGGTCAAAGCAGGGTGTACTGATGTCCATCTACCTTTCATCCAAACCAGCAATTGGTATAAGGGACTTAGCAGTGAACCCTGCCACGCCATACTATTGTATGTTAAGCAATGAAGACTCAATATATTTTGGAATATCTTCAATCATGACATCGGGGCAGATGCCCTGGAGAACGTTTGCCTCTTCCTCCTGTCACTGAAATGTTCTGAGAAAATGCATTTATCCCATTTGAAGCTAGCTCACAGCTTGGGGTGGGGAGGGAGAGGCTCTGTGTGTGCATGCACTAAGGAACGTTCTCTGTCTCACCATATTTAAGATTCAAATAATCCTACTTGTATCCTTTATAAACACAAAAACAGATGACTTAATGATATAGAAAGATTACCCCTATTCCATGGCACAGAAAAGACTGGCTGCTACTCAAGCACCTTGGCATCCCTGAGCATACTCTGCCCTGCTGCTCCTGTACCAAGCTTGCTCGATTTGTGAAGAGCCTGGCCTGAGGTTTCCCTTGTGGAAACATCTCTGTAAATCAAAACTGAAAAACTTCCACATATCATCCTTCACCAAGCACATTGTCATGTATGTTGAGAAGAAGTCTCTGATAATATCACAGATATAAAGGAGTCTAAAATTTCCTCAATTAGTCACAGTGTAGACTCCTAGTGCCAAATCTGGTTAAGCATAAGAAGTCTTCCTTAACAGCAAACCCAAATCACCCACACGATGTTTGTACCTGCTGCACACATACATTTTCTTTTCTTAATGCCTGACTTCCAGACTTCAATTCAAAGACATAATTTCTCTAATAAAGAACTTGCAGAATAAGCACATAAGTGCTGCTAAAATACTTGGCTCTCTAGTTACTTAGTGGTGATATTTGAAAAGATATAAACTCACACATATTTTTGGCTGAGCTATTTACAGCAGCTCCAAGTGCCAAAAAGATGCAGGTGTGCTTGTTTAAACATATTCCTTCTGAGCTGACATTGTTTTTGGGTAACCGAGCTTTCACAAAAGCATCCATCAGCTGTGACAAGACCCATCATGGTCAGCGCACTGAGGAGGAAACCTGGGCCCTGTACAGACCCTGTGCCCACAGTGCCTGGCACGGAGAGGTGGGAACAGAGAGCTGCATGGACTGGGCCGTGGCAGTGTGAAGGTAATTTCTCATGGTATGGCTCATTTCCCTGCCTGCACAGGTAGAAGTGCGTGTTTTTATAGCTGCTTTCACACTGCAATGGGTGCACTGCTTTAAATATCTTCCCCAGCAATACCTTTAGAGAAATAAAGCTGCTTTCCATAGTTATATTGTCTAGAAAGTCTGAAATCTTTACATACCTGAGCAGAAGGCGCATCTGCTCTTTAAGTAGCACAGAGAAGGTTATTGAGGTACTGTAGCACTGAATCAAGTCAGTGCTACATTCCTGTCACACACCCTGCAGCAAGGAAAGTGATCCCTGTGACCTGCACTCAATTTTTTTTAACTGCATCTTTAGGTAGCATTACCATGTCACCAATCACTTCATGGACTTACAGCTTTGAGTAATCCAAAATGCACTGTAACCAGTCTTATTGCTTTCTTACAACAAAAAGGGTTCATTATGTCCTGGAAGTTTTTACTCAGATCAAATGTTCTAATGGTTGAGTACTGATACTCATCACATTTGAGGCAAGATCTTTAATAACCGACTTTGAAATATTACTGTGCCGACCAAATCTTCTCAAGCTTTTCCCATGAATTACTCTACCCCATAACCAGTGGCCTCCAACCTGCAGGATTGTCATACCCAGTGTCACTGCACAGGTGCCACTTTTGCCACTCTGCTCAGAAATGCTTTCATCATGAAAAAGTCAGTGGTCTAGCAGCTGCAAAGTATGGAAAGCAAGAGAAGACCCTGAGTACAAATTGTCTCGTGTTTCTTTTTCCTGCCTTGAACGTGATGTGAGCTGTTGGATGCCCAGATGGTTTCCTGGTCTCAGGAGCTCCCTGTTCAGAAATTTGCTGAAATATTTATGCTCTCTCCCTGTTTCCCATGTGAAGCTGTGGGGTGCACGCAGGGCTTGGCAGTGGGGCAGGCACCTGCTGGCCCCTCTCCACCGAAACCTTTCAAAGGAGGGAACGTCTTTAAAGGTCAGCTTTGTAAATTACCTCCCCAAAAGCACCTGGGGCCCCAGCACGGTTCAGCAGAGCCTGACTCCCTGCAGAGGAGATGTAGTGGTGTAGCTGAAGAGAGGGGCAAAGCCTTGAGTCATCACCACACACACCTCTTGCAGATAACACGCTTGATATGCTTCATTACATCTAAAGCTTCAGCCCAGCTGCCAAGACCCATTTTGCAACCCAAAAATGCAAATACAATTCCCCCATCTAGTGGTCCAGCAGAGTAAAAAAGCCACCTTTTCTCTTGCAACTGATGGAGGAATAGCATCTGGCAGGGACATCATCCAGCTGAGTGCTCATTCATCCACAGCTCTGCCCACCCCA
>VZUA01092536.1:2111-16657 GCA_013401035.1 Horornis vulcanius
ATTCAGCCTCCCTCCCTCCCTCTGCTGTGGTGTTCCAGAGAGCATCCCACAGCAGTTCTAGGGCTCTGGGTGCTGGAAACACATCCTCACCCTCACCCTCACCCTCACCAATTTAACAGGTGATATTACACATTGTTAGAAGTTTTTACTGTCTAACAGCTCAGCTAATGATGGCTCCACCAAGATCTTCATAAATACCTATTTAAGGAGGAATATAGATTATTGAGCTGTAATATATGGAACAATATTTGTTCATTTTGTTCATTTTTCCTCGAAGGTTCCTACCCTTCTCTGCCCACTGTTGTTAGCTCTTGTTAAATGCTAGCCCTGATATTGACAGGTTGTGAGTTTTTTTTCCTTCATGTGCATCTGTTCAAATATCAAATTTAGAATCTTATAAATAGCACTAAGCTCATCCCTGTTGAAGCAAGATGATATTTTAGGTCTTCTCCAACATGTAAATTCAACAGACTGGAGTTTTCACCAAATATCTTAAAAAGTAAGTAACCTTAAGTCCAAATTCTTTTGGAAAATAAATTTATTTTTTCTGAACTCTGTTATACAGAGTTAATTGCTTAACAATACCTGGTTAAGCAATTACTGCATTCTGTATAATGACAGCAAAGGACATATAATACTTACTGGAATTGAACTATTGAGGTAGAGCTACCAACTAAGTTTCTTAAAACATGCTCCATGTGAAATCTTGAATGAATACCTAAGTGGTGTGCAATTCCAAATAAAACCACAGTAAATGGCTTGGTACAATTAATTTCTATTAATTCATATTTAAAATGTAAAAATTATTTCTCTTCTAAATTTGGAAAACCTGTACAATTGATCAGCAGTTAAGAAAATAACAGAAGAGAAAATTCTTCTTTGAATTCTAAGTAAAATAAGGAAATAGGTCCCCAAAGATTAGTCTGATAATGGGAAAAAAATCAGAAACTTTAATTTGCAGCATTTCAAGGTCTCTGATGAAATACTAATCTTTATCACTTTTATCTTATGGAGAGATTTGCAAAGATATTTCCCATAAGAAGAGTGTGCTTGATAAATATTGAGATAACTCTAAGAATAACTGTGAGGTCCAAAGCATATTTTGCCAATGGCATTTGGAAAGTTGGAAATCAGGACAAAAGTGAAAAAAATGGGAAATGTTAGGAGAGATTAATATCTCACATGAAAATCTAAGTAAATTAGATATGGCTATGGTTATCTGTCAGGTTATGTAACTTCTCCGTGGGTTTTAAGGGTTTCACTACCTAAGTAGTTTCACCAAGTGGTGAAACACATGCAGTAGGAAGGAAAGATATGCTTTAACATGTTTTCTTTTGCCAAGGAATCACCCAATCATCAATCCAACTCAACCATCCAGTATGCTGTTTTTTACTGGTTGCTAGCCAGTGAGAATGTTTCTCTGCTACTACTGATGTGCCAGCTGTGTCCTTGAACAGAAATCACACATTTTGCAAATAAATCTGATTTTTTCTATTGTTTTATGAGAGTCAGATATAATATTGCAAAACATAAATAGCTGTAAATAGTAATTGTTTTTGAAATCCAAAATACTTCCTAAAATCTTAATTTCTAAACATTGAGATATGGTTAATTTTTTTTTTTATTGAAAGCAGGAAAATTAACTGTTTAAAACAATAGTTTACAGATACATATCTTCTTGCAAAATTGCAATATTTTTGGTCACAGTAACAAGAAAGGAAGTCTTTTTAAAAGGAACTTTTAAATTAATATATCCTTTCAGAAGATTAATTCCTTTTTTTACAGATAAAGGAAGTAAATGGTCCTTTTTTTGTCACTTCCAAATTATCATGAGCTTCTACAGAAATATTCTCTAGAGCTTGTGGCTTTACAGTTTGCTATTCTAATTTAAGTTTAGGACAGTTCAAAACAGATTTTGGCTTGTTGTAAAGGCTATTTTTTGATATTTGCAATCATTTTTCCAAGCAGAATGTCAAATTTTGAGCAGTTCCACTTCGACTTTTACCAGTCTAATTATACCATAGAGGACCAGGAAGAAGGTTGCAACAGCTATGACTCAGATAAAAACTTCTGTGAAAGCAGAAAGTAAGTACGGGTGTTGTTTCAGCTTCCCTCTTCAACAGATGGTGGCTCTGGGGCTGGCTTTGGGGCTTGCAGGAGTAGGAAAAAGAGATTCAAGACATCATCTAGACTTTCAGAAAGGTAGAATGCTTATAAGTGAGTTTTTGTTTTTAAAAGATCTGATTTTGTGCTACTTTTATTAGTATAGGTGTTACAGGTTGTTTACCTGACAGGAGTAACTGAGCTTCATGTCATTAATGTGAAATTCAGGGTGCATATTGCAGGAAATTCTTTAGGATCCTTCTGAGATTCAAGGAAAAAATCCAAATGTGTGGTTCTTGCATTAGCAGTATGGACGTATCTGAGGAGTCTCACCAGGCAAAAGAGTCTGAATGCCTGAATCTGGAAGTGGATGAGGTGGGCTACAGGGTTCTGGCAGCCTGGCAAGGAGCTCTGCCCACTTGCAGAGGGAGCTGCAGTGATGGAGAGCAAAGGCATGGTCAGCAGCTCATTACCACGGCAAGGACTGTACCCAGAAAATCTCCGGGTTCCCCGCATTCAAAATAGGTGAATTGTAGGTGGTACGTGGTGAGTAACTCTAAGATCTTTCTCATTGTAATTATGAGTTTGGCTGTGCTTTGCTTCTTGTCCTAGGAGCCAGACAGAAAAAAAGCAACGTGCAGGTGCGGCTTTTGTCCCACCAGACATGCTTCCGTCCCCTCAGAGCTACACGGGTCAGATTTTGCAGCCAGCGTACAGTCCCGACATTCCTTCTCAGCTTGGTTATGCTGACGGATTTGACGAGGAACCTCCTTTGCTAGAAGGTAAAACTAATCCCACAGACGACATGCGTGATTCCTGGGGGTGCCTCTAACTTTTCTATGCCAGCTAGTGGAACTCGCTAGGGAAAACTGCAGCAGAGCTGGCAAGCCTCTCCGTGCGAGCTTCAGCCAAAGCTCCTGGCTCCCAAACCTGCTTTTTATTTTCTCCTCCGAGCTGGCCGTGGGTCCATCCAGCCTTACGGCGCAGAGCACACGTACCGTGCCACCGCTCGGTGGCAGCAGAACAATAGTTTTGCCTCCACGTTTCCAAATTTGTTTCCCTCTCTTGTGTTTGTCCTGCATACATATTGGAAAATCTATGATTAATAAAGATGGATAATCATCTTTTTTGCACATCTAATAATAGATTTAGTATTTTTGCAGATGCTAAGTCGCTTGTTTCAGTGGGAAAGGAATTGAGAAAGCTGCGTTCACTTTCAATTAGTTGATCGTTTAACTATGTGAGCAATGTCGTTCTTTATGATGATTGACCATTCTAATGCTAGTGGCTAATTTCGTCGCTAGCAGAATACTTGTGCTGCATTAGAAAACAAGAAAAGGAGAATTTGTCTGTCATTATTTCAGCATAATGTAAAATGAGCATATTCAGCCTGCTAGTTGGCATATTGGAGGGCAGCTGGAATTTTTACTTCTCAGAAGGGACTACTATTGCCTTAAAGCCAGCAAGATCATTCTGTTTGATATAGATAACTGCTAGATCTCTACCTCTAAGACCTCCTACCATTTAACACCCCATGTGGTTCACCCTGGGAAAAGGAAGTTGTAATACGACTGCTTGTGATCTGCAAGGCTTCAGAGATATTCCTATCTGTGTACCACATAAATCTGACCAAAACCACACATGTCAATGCAGAATGGCTTTTTATATACAATGTTTTGACTGAGGTCAAGATAATAGAGAGGTGCAACAAGATAAAGGCTTGGCTTTCCAAACAAATCTAACACATTGCCAGTCTCAGTCACTCTGAACCTAACTTTGCCCTTACTGGAGAATCTCAGGGAAGATGATTATTACTCGTGCAAGCTGAAGTGTTCCCCCAGAAGTTAAAAGATAAAGCTTTGCCCCAGCAAAGTTAATGGCAGGATTTCCATCACCTTTAATAAGACAGAATTTTGTTCTGTTTCCAGGGGTCTTGCTAATTACTTTTTAAATGCTAACATCCCCCCACAAAAAAAAGCAACAACCCAAACCCCAAACCAACCAACCAAACANTCCAAAAACAATCAAAAAAAAAGAACCAACAAAACAAAACTTATAAAGCACTGTATAAAGTAGTATGAACTTGAATGGATAAATGCCATTTTTAAGTGCTTTTGGCATTTCAGGCCTAAGACACATTTCTTGTCAGATTTTCCAGAATTAATGCATAAATGTCTGTTCTCAGTGTTGTAGAGTATCTTATATTCTGCAGTTATTGTTAATTAATGTGTTTTTCAACATCTAAGTTAGTGTGTGTTTTAAATACAGGAAAAACAAATATTACCTCAAAAATGCTGAGGCCATGTTTTGTTTCACTGCCTAAAAGTTGATTTAATAAATTAATATTCCAATTTAGAATGAAAGCTGACTCTCTAATATACTGGGTATATAGCAGGGGCATCATGTTCCTACTACAGAATATGTCATCCTACAATATTATCTTCACTGAAGCATTTGTTTGTAGTTTTGTGGTATCTAACGCATTTTTGTAAAAGTGTTTCTGGTTAACAAAGCAATTAAGAAAATCCTGATTTTTTTTTTTTGTTGCAGAACTTGGGATCAATTTTGAGCATATATGGCAAAAAACATTAACAGTTCTAAACCCAATGAAGCCTGCAGATGGCAGCATTATGAATGAGACAGACCTCACTGGACCTATGGTTTTCTGTTTGGCCCTTGGAGCAACGTTGCTGATGGTAGGATGTGGTAGAAATCTTCAGGGATTTCTTTTCTGAAAAGCTCATGCCTAGATGATAATGAGTGTGAAGTTGCAGAAGATGTAGTACTGGCATAAAAAGAGTCATTTGCTGCCAGTTGTTCTGGGATTATGTATTAAAAATTCTTCCTACTTTGTGAGTACCTGCATAAAATTTAAATGTAATGTAAAGGTGATACAGGCAAAGTGATGTATTACTTCCAGTTGAAAGAAAAGACTACACCATTTTTGGGATGGGATTTAATACGAACAAAAGGACAGATCTGTCCCATATATAATCTGGAGAGGCTCTGAACAGGTTTTAAAGGAGGGAATAAAAAGGAATAGCAGGCCAGCCCTGTTTTCCTAACACACTTGGTACTTTTCTGAAATTATCTTCTTTCAATGTTTCTTTAGAGAGTGCAGAGACACATAGACTAAAAGAAAATCTTTATGCAACTGGAATCATTGGAGAAAAAAGAAATGGAAACAGTATTTTTTCCTCCACCCCTTAAATTTGCAATATCCTTCTATAAATTTTGCTAGTACTTTCATATGTTATATTCTTTGTTTTATATTGTCTGCTTAACAAAATATAGTAGCCTGTATTTGACCTCCTTCTTCTTTATGAATATAGCTTTCCTTCAGGAGGAAAGTTTAACAGGGTTGTACAGAACTCCAAATTCATCCATATATCACTGGCAACAGGGGCTTTCCAGTGTTGCTGAAGTGCAGCTCTGACTGCCGACAGCAATTCATCAGACAGCAATAAGGTGGGACCATTCTGGGTAGGGCTTTACTGCCCTGCAACTGAGGTGAGAGGAAAGGGGCTTTAATTCTCCATTTCCTCTGTGATAAATAGTGCTGAATCAGAAGATTCTTGAAAGTTCTTACTCAATTTTTAATGTCAGTGCAGTACCTTGAATGTCCAAACTGCAATATAAATGGCAAGTAGTATTATTATTTATGTTCCTATAAAAGTAAAAATCTTTTAATAGGGTGGAAGGGCCAAAAGGAAAGGGAATAAAACGAAAAGAAGGTGGAAAGCTAGAGACTACAGACTATTTTCCACCTGGAGAAATAAATGTATTAAGGTAGTAAAAAGAGAAAGTTGAATTAATTATAATGAAGAAAATGAAAGGAAAGCTAACAGAAATAACGGAAAAAATGTTTCCCGTTGATTTTTCTCCTTGAATAGCCAACAGTTCTAATGAATAATAAACTATTATTATTGAAATAAATTACTTTAATTATCATACTTTTTCTGAGATATTGCACATTTTAGGTGTCATTAGATAACCAAGTATTTCCACTGCTCCAGGTTTAGGGCAGCAGAACACTTCTGATACAATCCAGAGTTTTAGCTCTGTAACTTCACTGCAGTAAGTCTATGGGTTTATCTTAGAAATTCAGGCTACCATTTTATCTCAGAAGTATTTGAATACTAATGTGTCTCTTCAGCTGTGTAAACTATGATATCCTTCTCTACTTAAGTAAGTATCTTCTGATGGTACCAGGAACATAATTTGGTTGAGAGCGTGTTTCTAAAAATAATGTATACATTTTCTTTAGTTTCAGCTTTTTAGCTATGGAAAATTATGCAAAGATATTCTTCAAAGGGTAGCAGTTCTTTCAGAGAAAAAGAGGAAAGGGCTGCTAGCCTGGCAGCAGAACTTATTCTTCCTCATGTTAGTGTAAAACAGAGCAGCTCCATTATAGATAGAGAAACAATGGCAGAACAAAATTTAGCAGAAGCCCAAATCTCACCTGCTTTGCATTTTACACTGTCATTTGTACAAAATCAGACTTCCCCATCTACTTCAGCTAAAGGTAGTAGTACCCACTCCAGGCAGATGCAAACAAGAACGCAAAGTCTGACTTTCTCCTAACCTTGCTCCTTCTGCGGGACAAATTTAGCTCTTTCCATTCATCAAAGCCTGTCAGACCAATCAAGCCTGATTCTGGTTTTGCTTACATCACTGTGAACTGGGAGTATTCCTGTGCATGTGAGTCAATATATTTACATATGTTAAGTAAGACTAAAATCGGAACTAACATGTTCAGCTGCCTTTTTTTTTTTCTCTTTTCTCATATCCTTGCACCACAAATCCAGCATTTCACCAAACGTAGACCTCAGCTAGCTGCTGGTGCTAGTGCTCCCTTTATCTCTGGCTCAGGAATTTATTAATCTTAAACTAAGCTAATGAAGAAACAGTGCTGTGTAGAACAGTTAAATACACTGAAAAAACCAGTTCAAATCACACCTTGTAGTTGATGCATCTGTTTTGAGACTGAACTTTACTTAGCTGGTGTATAGCAAAGGCTGCCCCAAACCATTGTGGGTGTTAAACTTACTACATATACTTAATGACTGAAATTCTAGTTGATAATCATCTGAGCTAGTATTGCTCTCCCACACTGTCTCTAGCTATCATTAATTTTATTTGTTCAAGCAATTTTCCTGATTATTTTATACCACTAGTATACCAATGCCAGCAAAATAAATCTGTACTTAAATAGGAAGATTTCTTATGCTGTTATTTCAGAAATAGATTATTCTTTATGGGGAAAGACAGTAGTGGGGAAAAGGCCAGGATGCTGGAAGGATATAGGCAACCTGGCTGTACCTGACTAAACCTTGAGGTTTGGGACCAAAGGAGAGCTCAGCAGTGAGCCCGGTCAGTCTGCAGACAGGATAACATTGCTGATGTAAAGTCAAGTCTTATTAACTCAGCTTGCCTTTCACATTCATGCACTGCTCTCCAATGAGAGCTGGTGAGCTGCCACCAACCTGCAGCATCAGGACTTCCAAGCTGTGTCATCACTAGGCAAGGCCTTTCCGTAGTGTTGCTTTATGTCTGTGCAGCTCAAATACTGCTGGCATCCAGTGATCAATTTCCACATGCGTAGGTACAGGAAGAGAGGCCAGAGAAGGGTCCTCAAAGCTGACTTCCCCCAGATTTCATTAAAATGTATGGATAAGTCAGAGGTCTTCTCAATCCTCTTTAGGCATCATGGGAGATAAACTAGCAAGTATCACAAAACATGATAAAATCTTCAACAATGTTTCTACCTAATCCATCACAACAGAATCCAACCATAAGCCACAACATTATTAGGAAACTGAGACTATCTATTAGTTTTGAGTCTTACATTGTTTATCATATGCGATATATATATTTATATAATATAGTGTGTGTGCAACATATAGATTGTGTATGTATGTATATGTATGAACAAACACACTTGTGTTTTATGTATGTGCATATACCTTATTAAGTGTCAGGAAGGTGATGCATTGTCTCACTTCATTTGAGAAGTTTACTCCATGATTCTGAGTTAATGGTTAAGATCCAGGTCTGAACTTTCTCCTTCACAAGTGCATTTTATCATTAGGATACAATATAAAGTTCCAAGGAAAAAACAGATTTCTGATTTATTAATGTTTTTCTGATGTACAGATGTGAAAGTGACAGTATTACATAGCCAACATTCAGTATTTAATTTGTTAGAAGCTTGAAGAGAGACAAAAACATATTTAACAGTCTTTTGTGACTGTTTATTTTGGGGAGTGAACAATGCCCTTATGCCTGGAGGTGATCCTTCAAAATGATGGCAGGAGATGAAGGAATTGGTGGTGCTGTGGCCACAGTTGCCTGTTTTACTAGCTTTGTGTATAAATTAGAAAACATCAAGCTCCAGGCTGCCAGACTGGTACCTTTCATAGGCAATAAATTCAAACAAAGGAATAAAACCTAGAAGGAAAAAAATCTGGGATTTTTTTTATTTGTTAGAACAAAACAAAGAATACAAGCTGACAGTTACTACTGAGTTTTATGTTGAAATGAACAAGTTGTATTGGTCTAAGCACAGAGATGTATTTTTCTCATGGTAGTCAAAGGGAAGAACAGTCACATTTGCCCTGAAAACAACCATAGTTTAAGCAAAATTTTCCTAATTTTTTTTCAGACTTGCTTAAAGCTGAATGTTTGTAATAAAATGTGAAGCATATCAGGTAACCTAGGCCATCATATTACTTCGGACAGTTTTTTACAGCCCCATATACACTTATTGAAAAGATGTTTCCTGAGCCTAAACTGATTTTTCATGACTAAAAATGTGCTTTCCGTAATTTCTTCTTAGTTTGTTGCCAGTTAAACTTTGCCAAGTCTCCCAATCCATTCCAGTTTTGTTCAGAGCTCAATGACAGTAGACTTAGAATCAGCCTTGTAACTTTATGTTAGCAACAAGCACATTTTGTCAATTGCACCCTGGAATTATTTTTATGCAAAAATCACCCAAAAGTATCATCTGTGGTTCACAACTGAACTGATGGAGGTGAAGCAGAGAGAGTCAACAACAAGAAGTAAAAAACCTAAACCTGTCTTCTGCTCACTTCTGTCACCTCATGCTTCCTCTTATATATTCCAGGCAGGAAAAGTTCATTTTGGCTACGTGTATGGGATGAGTGCCATCGGGTGCCTCGCCATGCATGCCCTGCTGAACCTGATGAGTGTCTCGGGAGTCTCGCACGGCTGCGTTGCAAGTGTCCTGGGCTACTGCCTGCTGCCCATGGTCATCCTGTCCTCTTCTGCTGTTGTCTTCTCCCTGCAGTAAGTACCAGACTATGGCAACAGGAATCCTATGAAGGACAGTAAGTCAGATGGCTGGTGTTGTGCAAAACATTTTATAAATGGTCATGTAGTAAATTTTGGCTTCTGAAACTGTAGCACCATTTTGTTTGTATGCATAGGTGGAAACAGACAAAACTGGACTCTATTTGAGAGGGCTGGTATACATTAATTTCGATGTGAGTCTTTAATTCCACTGCTTTCCACTTGGACTGAGGGTGCTGTTGATTTTTGCAGCAGCCTCAGTTGTGATTTTTGTTTTGCAGAGTCAACAGTGGCCAAACTCAGGTATCAATTTTGAAAGCAACTGCTGAACTGTGGGATTGTATAGATGGATCTCTTGTTTCTTTTTTGTTCATAGCATCAGGCCTCCCATCTTTATGTTTCCTTTCCAACTGACTTCTGTGGGGCAGAATGAAATAGCCAAGTAAACCTTAATGATGTGGAGAATTAGGACAAGCGGTTAAGATGTAGTAGACTTGTATATTCTGAAGTATAGCTGTGGTGCAATTACACCACTGAAAATAACTGAATACTTTGAAAAACCAAATGTGTAGTGGTGTATTTATCTGTGCACGTGTAGGGGGTTGTTCAGCCATATTCTCTAAATAGGAAGATTTTTGGCAAGCCTCTCATTCCTCCTCGTTCAGTTAGCCCTTTGAGACACAGTGTTTATCTCCCTTTTCACACACAGCAAAGTACAAGCAAGTTCCAGATCTTGCCTGAAGGCCATAAGCAGTTCTTTTACCTATTGTTGACATGTTATTATAGATGGTTTCTCTCCTTAGTCTTTTTTGTTTTCTCATATTTTAAACTCTCCAATCTGTAACATATGGAACCTAGCAGCTGATGAATGAGAAAATGCCCGTTTGTTTTCTTTGGAGAAGAATCATTTTTACATACAGATAGATACAGATATGCATATAGAGATAGAGATAGAGAGATAGAGATAGAGATAGAGAGATAGAGATAGAGATAGAGATAGAGATAGAGATAGAGATGATAGAGATAGATTGAGATAGAGATAGAGATGGATAGATACAGATTTTTTATAAGGAAATTATGTGGTAGAATGAAGTTTTGGCAAAATTCTTGTTGCATGTTTCCATGGAGCTGTAATGGCTTAACGTGACCATATTCCATGTATTAAAGTGTTTCTGAGCTGTCCTTGATAAGATGGATGATAGTGACACTGAAGAAGCTGTTTATTCTCTGTTCTCCTACACTTCCCATATTTTCTTGATTAACCTGTTTAATAATCCAGCCTAATAAAATGTGCAGATACACAATCATAAGACAGATGGGGTGAATTCCAAACCAGCTGTTACAACTGTGCAGGGTACAGTTTTCTGTACATGGAATCCCCAAGCATACACCATACATTTGTAAAATGCTGTGAATTTACAGAAAGCACATCTTTTGAAAATCTATAAATACTAAAAGGTGATAGCTTTACAAAATTGAACTGCTATTTTTAAAATGAGTTGATAATATTAAGTACCTATTTGACAGGGTTCTGCAGTTCTTTCTCATATGGTATATGAAACTGCTTGAACACAGCAAGTACCAAGGTTAATTATTGCAAACATGCTATTAAAATAAATGGCAACTTTTAAATCCAACATCCATTTCATTATTTTTAATTTAAAAATTATTTTAATGTAAAAGAAATAGCAATACATTCATGATTTTTAAAGTATTTATAAAAAAATATTACTTCTATTACAAAATTCTATGAAATAATCTGAATTTTTCACCAAAAATATACATAAGATAATGCACTCATCTATGGCAAAGATACATAGTAATCCATTGATTTTCAATTTTCATGAGTAGCTATTTCCCTGTAACTAAGTAAAGCAAAATGTGGAACATTTGGGCTACTGAATAGTACCAAGAAGAAAACCAGTTCTCTTACTCAAATTTGCATGGAACTAGATTTGTTTGTGCCCATTTATGCTGCTATCATGTGTGAGCCCAAGTTTATTAGGCTGTCTTTCTGGGAGAAACATCAATAGACTTTTCCTGAAGAAAGCAACAACAATTCTTTAATATAAAATCCCCAAACTGGGTGGTAAAGCTACTTCCTTAACTACACAGTGAAGGAAATGAATGTAAGCATGAAGAAAGAAATTCTTAGACCCAATTGATGCAAAGGACCCATTTGGTGACAGCATCTGCAGGATGTGAGAGAAAGAGAAGTGGAAGGGTCCACTCGCACGTGTCCCTCCATCTCAATCTCACACCAGTATAGTCCCAGTCCTCTTGGTCACTGTAAGCATGACATGTGCTTTTTGACCTTCTCACAGGCTAGAGGACTTGACCCTCGTGGACGTGCCAGACACAAAGCTCTCTGCCAAACCATTCTTTTTAGTACTAACACCTTGTTAGATTGAGGACTGAATTTGTAAGTGCACAGTTGTGGATCTGATTTTCTGAGTTTGTGAAATTTTCAGCCCAATTAGTAGCTGATTCTTCTGTGAGAGAAGGACTCCTTTCAAGGACAGTGAAAAGTAAACAAGTCTTCTATCTTTCATAAAGACTTCTAGGTTTCTCATAATAATTTTCTCACAGATGTTGTTTCTCTTATTTAACCAAAGATGAGAAGTGTTGTCTTTTCTAACCAATTATATGATTCTTTAGTGCAGCATGTTATTAAAAGAGGCTGTGTGAAAAATAAAATAACCTTCTGATTCATTTTCTACCTGGAGTCAAACTCTTCCTTCATGTCCAACTGCGACACACAGTGGTACCTCTTGATTCTGATATGATTTTTATGCCACCTTTCCATCCTGCTCTCTGCCACTCCTGGAACAAACTGAGAGGCCATTGGACTTTAGTGCAAGGCGGAGCAGCCACAGCTCTAAATTGTGCCACACTCTTCAGCCCCCTGAAGAGTCATTATGTTAGCTGAAAATTGTCATTGCACAGTATGTTCCTATTGCATCCCATCCCTCTGCCAGCATGGGTACCTGCTCAAAGAGCCAGCTCTGAATTTCTGGCTCACTGTTTAGGTGAGCAACTTATCATCTCTTCTTGGAGGAGAGGCCAGGAACTTGCTTTGCAAAGTCCAGTGGAATTTCCCTAAATGCCACTATACAGGTTTAAAAAACACTTAAACTGAGGATATTAAATCACAGGGTCTTTAATGTTTTATTTTTAACTTGTTGAAGTTGCAATGAGGTGCTGAGTCACTATAAAATCAATTGTTTCTTTCCTCCTTCAAAGGCCCAGGAGCTGACAACACCAAGTATCGTATTGGCCTGGTGACTGGATTGCTAAGAAATCAACTATTTTATGTGATGGGAATGCATTAAGTAAACTAAGTCACTTAATAAGGACAGCTTTGCTCATCATGGTTTAATTGCAGTAATTATATTAGTGGAGATAATTTCTGATAAAAGGACCTACCTGAGTATGTATACACAGTCTGTTTTTCTCTTCTGCTTCTTTTATGCTGATGCTTTGGAAGAGTGGGGCACCAGGAAGGCCTTTAGGAAGTGGCAGAGGTTTATTCTTTCTCAAGGTCCTTGAGACTGACACAGCATAAGTGTATAAAGTAGCTATCTCATTATGTACTTCAGCAGTGTATTATGCGCATGATCTCATGCATTTTACAGAGGCAGGCTGCAAATAGAGTGCAAATAAAGCATATGTGAAACATTATTTATTGGCAAGATTTTGTTCCCACAGGGTTTAATAGTGAGCCCTCTGTAATCTGCCAGGAGTATTTCAGTGGGCTTTTAACTATAGTCCTATAATCATCAGTTCTCCGGGCCTCCCTGCTCCTGAAAGGGGCACAGTATAACTTCAAAAGGGCTCAGTTGTCACTAAGAGATAGGGTGGAAAGTCACAGCCCTTTCAGTGTGCAGAGAACGATGCCAAGATAAGCAAAATATTCTTCCTTAGTGGTTCTTTTCCTGCTCCTTACTTTGTGCTCAGTGTGCTCCCTTTTTTAAAAGGCCAGTCAAGCTTTTTCCTGGGAGATCTTTCTGCCCATTCAGCTGGTGTGAATCTTTCAGAGCCTCTCCTGAGTGTCTAAGGCACGCTTAAAATCTGTTCTCTGTGTTACAAAATGCAACTCCTCCAGATCATCAGGTAGGTCTGTAGTATCATTTTAGAACTTAACAATTCCTGTAAGATGATTTTAGCTGAAACAGGAACTTGGCTAAATTTAATATCAAACTTTAGCAGCTGCATCTGCTGGAGGCCCAGAAGATTTATTTGCAAATGTACAGTCCTTTTAGCAGTACTTCTGATGAAGCTTTTATCCAGGCTAAACATATTACTTTTCAGTTTATGGTTACAATTTTAATTTGCTCTCATGCTTGATTTTAATTGTATCAGTTAGTTCTTGGTTCTTCCATTGGGTGTTACCTATCAACGACATGCTGCCAGAGATGAGTTTGGTAAGATTTGATGCTACATTTAATAATAGGTGGACTCTGTCATGTTTCTTTTGTGTTTTCTGTTTTGTCCTAGGGGTATCCCAGGAACTGTATTAGCCCTGTTTATTATTGGATGGTGCAGTTTGTCAGCCTCCAAAATTTTTACGTCTGCATTGGCTATGGAAGGACAACAGCTCCTGATTGCATACCCATGTGCTTTACTTTATGGACTTTTTGCACTTCTAACAGTTTTCTGAGATGTATTTTCTGGTCCTCTTCTTACAGTCTGTTTATAGTTGTTGGAGGGGCAAGGGCTTATTTACTTATTTTCAGATTGCCTAGAGTTGTGTTAAGTTCCATTAACAAAATTAGATTCTGTGACATACTGTTTTTTTCCTAATGGCTGATAATGAAATAAAAAAATGAAGCTAACAGGTAGATGGCCTTAAAATAATGGTGTTTTGACAGTCTTACAGCTTAAAGAAAAGAAATTGTATTGAGAAGGTAGTAAAGGTGAAAAAAAAAGAAATAAATTGTCATTAAAATAAAAAATCCTGTCCTGAGTATTTATAATATAATACATATGCTAGAGAGTGACTAGAAGGCAATTATGGACATAATAAATAAAGTGAAAATGCGTATTTATTTGTTTTAAAAAAAACAGCTTGCCATCTTATATCATTACTAATTAATATCCAGAATTTATATGTTTGGGGGTTTTGGTTTTTG
>VZUA01092539.1:21163-36014 GCA_013401035.1 Horornis vulcanius
CTGCACCCATGTTTTAATTCTGGATCCTAACTAAATTCTTCAGATATTTTCATTTCTATCTTATGTCAAGTTGTAGCTGACAACCTAACATTAATGATACACTTTCACAGTTTTGCCTTTTATCAAGCAATGTTTCATGGATATGTATCACACATATCAAAAACATCCAAACCTCAACTCTCTCACTTACGCAGTCTTTATTATATACTGCTAAGGATAATCTAAAGACTAAAAATATAAAAGAAATCAGTAAACATTAGAATACTATACAATAATTCCAAACAAAGAGGTAAATGCAGGAGAATTTCATTACTACAGAACAGAGGATAACTCTGATATGAAACACAAGCAAAACAGAACTCTTTCAGAAAACAGAATTGGGGAAACTTCCACTATACCACCATACCAAAGAAATGACTTAATGAAATCAGTGCACTAACTACCAATAGCATGCATAAAACAAACCACAAAAGCCTGTAAAAAAAGCTACACAGGTTGAAACTGCACAGATAATGTGTTCTCTATCCTGTTACACATTAACCATGAACATTTTGCCAAGATAGCCATTTTTAATTCATGACGCCATCCATTCCTTATGAAAAGTTAGAAATTAAAACTTCCTTTGCCAATGAAAATGTTATGATGAAACCAATTGCAGAAAAATTCCTTTGGACTTCCTTTGCTTTGTTAAAAGGCAGAAGAAATGTTCAATTGATGGCACCACACAGGCATAAAATAATTTCAAATAAAGGGAAGGACAGCCATGTAGACGCCAGATGGCAGACTCGTTCAGTACAGATCAAAGTGAGTATCTTAAATGGCATATATTGCTACTATTCAACAAATATCTCTGAAATAATGATTAAATTTTCCAGAAAAATGACAGTAATAAAAAGGGAACTGTCACACAAAAAGAAACAGCAGTAAATCAAAATATGATTATAAAAAGAAATAAGTCAACCATGAAGCTTAATTACACAGAATTACATCTTTTCTCTATATTTTTAGTTTCCATTGTCTTGAGAACTTTTTTCCCTAGAAAACCAAAAAATTTGCAACATTCCTGCCATCAAGCAAAACTGTCGCTGAGTCTATCAATTAACTTGTAACTACTGTTTCTCAGGCTTAAACAAGTAACAGAACTTGAGAAAGAGCAGGATTGACTTCTATCCTTTTTAACACTAATCTCCTCCAAAGCACACATTTAGAGAACTGAAACAGAAGCAGGAAGACAAATAAGGCAGAAAGGCTCAGTTTTCAGGTGTTGCTAAAACAAGTGATTCTTTCCTGGAAAACTCAAGAGTATTTATTTGCAGAACTGACAGATACGCCCGTTACCTTTACTTACAGAGATATTGACACCACTGGAATAAGTTCATTTCTCCATGCCTTTGCTGCATGGAAAACAAGTGATCTTTCACCTGCAGGTCATTTTTTTCTTCTTGCTTTCTTAAAAATCAAACCAACCAACTAAAACAATCCCCAAACTCCAAACAAAACAAACAAACAAACAAACAAAAGAAACCCACAAAAAAAACCACCAAAAAAATTCTGATACGCTCCATTGCTTCAAGCATTGTGGAAGAGCTAGATCATACTTCACTCCATTCTGAATTTGATCTGAAGCCAAAAGAGAGGCCTATATTATCATGTATCCATGCACTTGGCAAGCTGAAATAATTAGTTTATACATTCGTCACATTTATGCATTATGCAGTAGAGCTTTTCTATCAATTGATGAAGAAAAAGATGAATAAAAGTTATTTTACAATGTTCAATATAATGAAAACTCAACGTTTCAGAAAGTTGACTACCGAATTTTTTTTCTAGAGCGTTTATGTTCAGTTGATATATTTGTTCAGCAAATTATCTTCAAATTCTGTATGTCAAAACCATAATTAACACAGACTTTCACTGTTAAACAAAAAAATTACTGTGTGTTCCTCTGGATTATATACAATGCAATTACAGAAAAAAAGATTTTCAGGTTTCAAACAGCAGAAATAAGTTTGGTATCAGAGCATCAGAATACTTCATTTACAGGGTTTAACAATTAGGTTCCCAAAATTTCACCTTTATACCACTAGGTAGATAGCTGCTTTTCAATAAACACAAATTAGAAAATGGAATTTCCACAAAAACAAGCCGAACAAAAAAACCCCCTCTAATATGAGTATTAAGAGTACCAGGATCTGACAGCATTTATTGGAAGATGGAATACTCAACAACACAAACACTACTTAACTTCAAAGGACACACCAGCATCCCTTCCACTGTTAGAGCACACAGCTAGCCCCAGCAGCACAAAATTGCTTTAGAAGATGTCATATGTATGTGACATACAGGAACTGCATTATACTTCCAAACAGCACATATAGTAGGGAAAGCACAGTTTATGATCTTTTTTTTCAAAAGGACAGAAGGAAAACCCTTATTTTGCAAAAATAAGACACCAGACTAACAAAACTACTTTAGCAGTGACATGTTTGATAAAAAAATAATCTGTGTATTCTTTTTTATTCTAGGATATCAAACTAAGTTGACAGATTTTTAAAAGGTGTGTTTTTATAATATGGATCACCTCAAATAGACTCTGAAAATCTGAACATACATAGCTGAGCTGAGTAAAACTGTTAATCTCCCAATTTACTGCTGAGAAATGCTATTTGCATCTCTTTAAAAGTATTTTCAAAAGAAACAATCGATTGTATAGTCTTTATAAAAAAAAAGTGGAAGAAATGGTACAGTTGAGAAAAGCAAATGTTAAAAAAAATTCAGATTTATAAGAAATATAAGGAAGGTGTTTATAGATACCTGGTTTATGAAATTAGCTATTGATTTCTATTAGCTCTTTGCTAATCATTAGCTATTAATTTCTATGAAATTAACTAGCAGCAGAAGTAATGATTTGTGATGCTTATAAAAGTGTGAAATTGGAACTATAAAGATAACAGATTTTAAATAAACCTAGTTTAAAAAACTATGTACTGAAATGCAAAAAATCTTTTAAAGGTCACTACATATGGCTTGAAATGTTTAAAGCATAAACAATTCATTAAATTCTGTCTGCAAATGCAGCTGTTATACAACAGAATTAAGTATAAAGACCTAATGTCTTGTTTATTTACATTCATTTGTTATTTGTACAGACCCTGGCTCAGAGTAAAAGTATGGTATGTTTAAATACACCCTTGTATATTCACTTACATAGGAAGTTCAAAATCAGAAAGGTCTTCTTGTAAACTTAAGTCACATTTTAATGAACAATATGATAGTTGCTGTCTCCAAAATAATGGAGTGCAAATGACTGGACTCTTCCCATTTCTTTGAAACTGCTGCTCTACAATGAAGAAATGACATCAGCCCACTACAGAAAGAGGATGGTCACCTCACAAACAGACAAGACAGAGATGTTAAATGCTTTCTTTGCCTCTGTCTTCAACAGCAATGACAGGCTAACAGAGTACCAGTGCCCTGAGCTGGAAGATCATGGTTGTGAGAATGATAAATTCCCAGTCAACCTTGAATTTGTGTGGGATTTACTGCCCCAGCTGAATCCCTGTATGTCTGTTGGCCTGATGGGATTCATAAGAGAATACCGTCTAATGACATTATAAAACCTCTTTTGATGATTTTGAGTGGTCCTGGGAATCCAAGAGGTCCCAGTTGACTGGCAACTAGCTAATGTCCCAGTTTTTAAGAAGGGCAAGGAAGATCCTGCAAACTACAGGCCTGTCAGTCCCACTTCAGTGACAGGTAAAATTATGAAGATTATTCTGGGACAAACTGAAAAACTCTTGAAGGACAACAAAGTCATCAGTAAGAGCCATTGTAGCTTCATGAAGGGAAGGTTCATCTTGTCAAACTTGATTTCCTTCGGTTATAGTGAATGGGGTGATAACAGACTGGCAATCTGTCACTACAACTCTATACTAGGACCAATTCTCAGCACCTTCATAAACAACTTGGACACATGACTTGAGGATACACTAAGTAGCTTTGCCAATGATACTAAATTGGGAGGGGCTGCTGCCTCCCTCAAAGGCAGAGGCCCTGCAGAGGGTCCTAAATGGAGGGCTGGGCAACTGCAAACTCTATCAAGCTTAACAAGGGCAAGTGCCAGAATCTGCACCTGGGCGAGGCAACCCTCCATGCACAGACAGACTGGGGAATGAGAGGCTGGAGAACAGTGCCAAAGAAAGGGACCTGGGTCAATGGAAAGTTGTACATGAGCCAGCAGTGCCCTGGCAGCCAGGAGGGCCACCCATGTCCTGGGGGCATCAGGACCAGCATTGACAACCGGGCAAGGGAGGGGATTGTTCCACTCTGCTCTGCACTGAGGCGGCCGTACCTTGAGTGCTGGGGGCAGTTTTGAGCACTGCGATATAAAAAAAGATATAAAACTAATAAAGCCATCAGAAAGAGTTCAAAGGAGGACTACAAAGATGGCAAAATACCTAGAAGGGGAAGACATGCAAGCAGCGGCTTGTTCAGCCTGGAGAAGAGGAGACTGAGGGAAGACCTTACTGCAGTGTCCAGCTTCCTCACATGGGGAAGGGCAGGGACAGCCACTGATCTCTCTGGTGACCAGTGACAAGATCTGAGGGAATAGCCTGAAGCTGCGTTGAGGGAGGTTGAGGTTGGATATTAGAAAAAGAAAAATTGGTTTTTGACCCAGAGGGTGCTGGGCTCTGGCCACAGGCTCCCCAGGGAAGCAGTCACAGCACTAAGCCTGAGAGAATTCAGGAAGTGTTTGGACAATGCTCTCAAGCACATGGCATGGTTCTTGGAGCTGACCCATGCAGGGCCAGGAGTTGGATTTCAGTGTTGCATGTGGGCCTATTCCAACTCAGAACATTCTGTGAATCTATGATTCTATACAAATATACTACGAAATATTTGAAATCTAACAGATAGAAATACTACAGAGTGCTAACAGGGTTCTTTAAAAAGCTCGAATAGCATTAGGATACAAAATACTGTCCTGGCACACAATTATTGTAGAGAACTATACAAGGGAGAAGCACTGTCCTGACTCTGAATAACCTGCTTCAGTCTTAGTTCTCTCACACTCCCAAATTACAGAAGGAAACTGAGTCTCCAATGTCATGTAGAAGCTGTTGAACACTAGTATGCTCTCCAATTGTCATGGGTCTCTGGGCAGATGGTCTGGTTTGGGCTGGGATAGAATTAATTTTCTTATTTGTAGCTGGTATAGCGCTGTGTTTTTTGTATTTAGTATGAGAATCACAGGATATTCTGAGTTGGAAGGGATCCACAAGGATCATCAAAGTCCAGCTGTTAAGTGAATGAAATTCATACAGGGATCGAACCCAGAACTTTGGCATTATCAGCACCATGCTCTGACCAGCTGAGCTAACCTGGCCTCAGTAATGCTGATACTGATAACACATGGATATTTTGGCTGTTGCTAAGTTATGCATAGCTCAAATCAAGGACTTTTCAGTGTCTCATGCTCTGCCAGGGAGGAGCTGCACAAAAAGCTCGAAGGGACCACAGCCATGACAGCCTTACTGAACTGCCCAAAGGGATATTCTACACCACAGAACATTATGCACAGTATATAAACTGGGGGATTTACCCAGAAAAGAGCCAATCAGTGGAAGGGGGAACAGTCAGTGCTCAATGCTTCTCTTTTACATAGAAGCCCTGCTCACAGGTCAGCAAAGATGTTATCTTGCAAATCTGTTATCTTGCAAATCTGTATGTTTTAAAAAAGCAGAGCACTGGAGAGAACTGAAAGAGAGACTGAAAATTCAAGCAGTGGAACTAAATCTTTCTTAGACTGGTAGCAGTATTTTTTCCACAGTGCAACATCATACAGTGACAACACACTATGCCACTGAAAGTCAATTAATCTCTGCACTACATACTACAATGTGTGTAGATATATTATGTAACACATGAAGCACCAAATCAACAATATAGCACCAGTTTAGCACATCACTGTGTCACAGCACCAGGGGAACACTTCAGAGCAGTCAAGACTTCTCTTCATTTTGGACAGAAGAACCTTGGCAGTTATTACATGGGCTTTAGAACAAACCAATCTTGTACTCCTATGGATTTCTGAACAATGCCTTATATTACTCCTTTTTTTATTACAACTGTGAATGCCTTTCCTGCAATAATTTTCTAGTTCACTTTAGTCCCAGCATCATGATTCTCCACACCCTAAGAGAACTACATTAAGTATAAAAAGAGAGAAGGGAAAGGAAGAAGAAAAAATGGGAGATGAGATACAAAGGGTTCAGTAAGCAGAAGACCAGGTAAGTCGGCCTTCTGTGTGAACAACAGCGTAACAACAGTAAGTTCGACCTACCCAGGCAGCTGTAGGATTCTGTGAGCTCTCATGCATAAGGAGGAAGGATAATTTCCCTCAACAAAGAAAGAAGAAATTTCTCAAAATTTAATTTTGGATTATTCACACACCTAATAGTTTGAGCTAAATTAAATCAGCTTGGCTTGAGTCATTCTTTAAGTTCTGAGTCACTGACTGGGAAAGGGAAGCCATTAAGTAAATCAAATCTGTGGCCCAAAATTAAAACAAAGTTGTGCTGCGTGAGAGATAAACTTCATCTAACTCTAATGTGAGAGGTTGTATTATTTCCTGATACTAAGAAAAATATATTGCAAGACGAACTACCTATATCTGAAGAGATATGGGAACACTACTCATCTCATAACCTGGACCTAAACGCCCTTTGATATTTTTATGTTCTTTTTATAGGTGGTATGACACATCACACACGAAAAGCCTTGTTTTCTGAACAAGGAGGAGAGCAAAATTCCAGGAAAAGTGCACAGTGATTAATAAAAAAGCACTGCTTTCAAATATGCTAAATATTTCATCAATACAGGAAGCAAGAGGTTTTGCTTGTCTTCTCAAAATTCTATCCACCAAGAAAGTTTAAGAAAACATACACTGACTAGCATATGTACATCTTGTATACAAGACTAGGAAGCCAAACAAACTAAAATAACAGGTCTTGTGAAAGTCACAAGATATGCAGTCAGCAGGTTAGCTATAGATAAGGAAATGACTAATTACAGCTATAATTCAATATATTTAAATCTACCCTACTAAGTGTCCTTACTACTACAGTGAAGAGCTGTTAAGACTAAGTTTAAGTGCAAACTGATTTTTTCCTTAAGCTTGTACAGCTCTTCAGTTAAGCACTGTGTTTCCCAGCTTTCTATTTTAGCAAAACAATATTTTCCACTTGTTTCCAACTAATAAAGCACTAAAAGGAGAAAACGGAATATATAACAAAAACAGAACATCAATCTAATTGAAATCTCTCAACTCAAAATGTCCACAATGTAGGTCATCTGAAACAATATGAATATGAGCTCCAACACATCAACTCCACCATCATTTACCGTGTTTCTGATTGGAATTTTCTTCGGTTCTGTAGGCACATCCTGAGGAACAAATTTCACTGGTTCCTTAATTTGCCTCCTTGATCTTTTGGTCCCATCTGGTAAGGTTTCCATGGCGATATCAGCCTCCATATCACTGCTACCTGCCTGGTCACACTCTGAGCATTGCCTGCAAAGCAGAAAATTTTCTTTTTAAGACTGCAGTAACAAGAGCAGAAAAAGAAACACACTGAAGTGTTTGTGTTTAAGATAAATTTAAAAGTCAAGAAATCAAATGGACATCTAAAATGTACATTTTAAGCAACCATGCAAAACACAAGTAAGATGTTCTTATTTTCCTGAAAGTACTTAACTTTGAAAACCAAGATTCTGAAAGTAGGAATTAATCTTCAAGAAAATTGCCCCCTATTTCATCCTTTTCATGCTACCACACCTTCATTTTTAAAACTGCCCACTGATCTCTAATCTATTAATTACTGTAGCTGCTCCTGCAATTTAATTATAGAATTACACAGTGGTTTGGATTGGAAGAGATCTTAAAGATCATCTAGTTCCCAACCCCACTGCCATGGGCAGGGGAACCCTCCACTAGACCAGATTGTTAATCTTCAAAATGACATGCTGCTGAATTCATTCCAATGACAGCACACTTTAGTGGCAGGGATTTAGAGGACATGTTTGTTATGAAAACAAATTTTAATATGTATTTCCTAAGGGAGTGGGTTCTAAATAAATAAAAAAAAATAGTTAAGAGAAAATTACAAATACAGAAGCTAGAGACATATTAACAAACTAAACGGAAAAAAATGCCTAATGAGTTTCTGAAAAAATACAAAATCATTATCAGAACTTCAAAAATTAAGAGATGCTAAAGTATTGCAATTAACAAGCCTCATAACATAATTAACAAGATAGGAATTCAACAGGATTTGGTTTTATTTGCAAAAAATCATCTTATGCAACGTCATAAATGTGGATGTTCACTAAAAGTATGTTAATAAAAACATAAAAATTATACTTACTGGAAGAGCCAGTTTTAATTACTTCTCACACTACACTTCCAATTCAAAAAACTGCAAGTCCATTCATATTAAGTCCAATTCACCACTGCTCTCCTATTAAAAATTTTTTTAAATACCAACCAGAAAAAAAAAATCAACATAATCTGCTATTAATTGGCATTACAGGGATAAGCACAATCTAAATGAAAGAGCAAATTTGCTTTGGAAGGAGACAAAGCAAAAATCCCACATATTTAATTATTTAAAGTTAAATTTTAATACACATTTGCAACAAGAAGTCATATCCATCCTGTATAAACAAAAGCACAAGTCACATACACGTTGTGTTTGAGCCTATTTGTTCCAATTTACACATTCAGCAGGAATAGTTCTAGTTCTTCTCCTGTGAACTTCAATGAGGGCTAACACAATATCAAGTCCATCAACTTTCCATGTTTTCTAATTCTTTCAAAGTAATGTAAGCAGTATAATCTCAGATCTCTCCTAGCTATACCAAAAAACACCAGGAGGTGTCCAAACCAAATCATGGTTTGCTAACTCAGACCGGTGGCTATCAAGTCAGAATAGAGGGAATCTAGTCATGGATTGGGTAACAGATCAGTGTAACCGTGACTAACTCAAGATCTTTCTCCTTTAATTTTTCCATATGTAAATTTTAGATAATTTTGGCTACATTATAATGTTAACAACATTCATCACCTCCTATCTCAAAAGCACTTAAGACCAGGGTAAATAGGACACATGAAAGTACTTGGAATATCTGCTGGTCTAAAAGAGCAGAACAGGGTAGGCTCCAGGAAAGGTAAGAGTTTCTTCTCTCTCTCTCATGTAATTATGGAGTCTTTATGAATAGCCAAAGCACAAGGAAGTCAGTTTATATTTGTATACATTTCAAACAGTTTTGGGCCAGTATATAAGAGTACAGTACTGTATTCTTCCTCTTTATCCTGGTCACAGAGAAAAGCGGAATGGAGTTTTCAGCACTGTTTAATCCCCTACCACACACATCATCACTGGGGTTGTGGGTTCTCCAGGAAGAGCTGAGCACCAAAAACTGAAATTTTCCATCTTGCTTGGATCTCTCCGGAGAGAAGGCGCTGGGATCATCCCCCTCTCTTGCCACTGCTGGTGCCCTTCTCCATTCAAACCCTTACCTGAGCTGGCGCAGCAGAGGCAGCCGGACGGAGCCCACAGCCCCGGCCAGAGCTGGTGGAGCAGTGCCAGTGCCGGCCACATGGGACCAAGTCGAGCTGAGCAAATACTGCCAAACAGCACAGGGGTCTGGGAAAAATAGCGGGAAGCACAAGGCCAGCAATCTGGCTTCTGAGTTTCAGCCTAGCTCTTTGCTGGTTTCTTCACACTGGGGCAGGGGGACACTAAGCCACAAATGCACCTCAGCTTAAAGCCTTTGTCCAGCAGCACTATTTTTGGGAAACATTTTTGTTTTCTCCGATTAGTGAATACCCTTTTGTGGGCAAAACACTCTCTCTTGTATACCTTTTGCTATTAATACTGCTGTGGTTATTGTTATTTTATTAATATTACTAATATTACTAATATTATTGCTTATAACTCCTCCATTATCAGAAGGGGTAGGTGAAAAGAGAGTATCTTTTCTGTGCTTGATAAAATGAGCACTCTCCTCTTTACAAACCTCAGTTTGCTACACACACAGTACTTGTTAACACCTCTAGACCTTAAGACATTAGAATATAGAAAAATATAAGGTACAATAGCTTTCACAATGCTACTTTTTACAGTTATATGTTTACATAAATTTGTGTGAATATACACACACAAATATGTATTCACATGCACATAAGTAAATAAAGGCACACAGACCAAACTACTATTAAGATTTGATGGAGAAAGGTACTCCAATGATGAGGAGAGAGAAGCTTTAAGTAACAATATTCCCTCAAAATCTTGCATGTCTGCTTGGCTATAAGTAACTTTGAGTTCTTTATTTTTATAAGATGCATTGTTCTTAAAGCTGTCCAACCCAAACCTTTAAGGTGAAGTTCTACTTAGTAAGCATCAGAGAGTATAGCCCTCCATAATACTGCCACTTCAGTCATGTCATTCATTTATGGACTGGAAAGCACATATGAAAGTATTTACTATAATCTGCTTATGCAGATGTAAGCAATATCCATGAAAATGTTCAAAAATTCTATGAGTAGTTCTTACAAAGCATTGATTTTCCCCATTACTATGATAAAAATCTGTGCTGTGTGTAAATTATAGAAAAAAGCTTCCATAACTTAAGAGCTGCACAAAAAATGACACTTTTATAAGAGAAACAAATAGTCATAGTGTTTTACAACATTTGGAATCCAGTTTCTTGTATCTACCACACTGCATGTACTATCTAAATAATTCCTGTTCTTTATCTCTCTGTTAATACAAGGGAAAGACACCATTTTTCTGCTACTTATGTTCAGATAGTTTTACAGAAAATACCCATGGCAGATCACTAAAGTCCTGAAGTTTCACTATTATCCTATTTAAATATATATGTGAAGCATTTTAACCTTTATGTTACTGAGGAAGACAGGAAACATCTTAACCAAAAGATGAGGTACTGCATGCAAGTTCCTTAAATTCTGCTTTTATGAACAAGCTTGCTCTGAAACAGGTTGTGCAAGCGTGAAAACAATCAAAATTACAAAAAAGCTAGATCTAAAAAAGCAATGCAAAATCATACTATGATGGGGCGAGGGTATTGTTTGAATCACATAACAAAACTTCACAAATACATCAAAGGTAAAGAGGGAAAGGAGTCATAAACAGGAACTTAAAAGCAACCTCTTGATTTACCAGAATAGGCTCTACTATCATACTCAACCATGCCCCATCATCCCCATTACAAAACAGACAAGCTTCAACTACAAATCAGTTTGGCTGTTATCTCCCATAGAACCACAGAAAAGCTATTACACACACACACACATAACACACACTTCTTTGACTTGGAAACAATCTTTTCAGCTCTTCTTACTGTTTATTTCAACACAGTTCTTGAATTTAAAGTACTCTTCCCGTTCTGCTGTTTAATCCCAACATAGTCATAGAAAACAGCCATATGACAGCTTTTTGGCTACGCCACAGCCATGCTCACTTAATTTCAGCTCTTCAAGGACAAACAGTGAACAGAGAACTTGACACAGCAGGTCACCTTTAGAATTACTGCAACAACCTTCAACTCCCTCTAAATTAGCAAGCATCGCTATGCAGCATAAACATAAAATAACAGGAGAAATGGTGCCAAAGATTCAACTTTCAGTACATTGGTATTGTTTTGCTCTTCGTCTAGACTTGCCTAATCTAGACCCACAGAGAAAATCAGTAGCAGGCAATAATATGCCTACTTTTAAAATGTGCCTACTACTAAAATTACTGGAAGTTTTTTTTCCATCAAGAAATCTCAGTACTGATTTGAAATCTCTTAATGATACAGAAAGCCTTTGATTAAGCCCTAACAACCTACAGAAAAAAACAGAAATTGTGTGATTTTGTTGTGTTCTCAATCTAACTCAGTACAAGAATCAGAGCTAACTTCCCACACCACAAGCATCTTGTCAACTCAGTAGCAGTGAGTTGGGAAAGAGTGATTTTGAATTGCTTAGCAAATACCACAACAGTGCTTCCAGAAAACAGTTCTGTCCTCAGTGTTTAAATACGAAAACAAGATGGGCTTGTTTTCATAAGGAAGACACAGGTCTCACAGACATGTGCTCTGACAAATCACCTCCCACAATGTTTACAAATAATTAAGCCACTGTGAACTTGAGAAACATGGACAGCTTCAAGATGACACCTATGCTCTATAAATCACACATGTAAATGATGTACTGGAGGTGGAAAAAAACCAGAGCTGCTTTTATTCTGGAGATAAAAGACAGTATATATGAACCTAATACAGTTGTCAAAAAGCTTCAAAGAGCACTTTACACAGAGTAAAGTTAAAGAGTTTAAAGAAAAAAAGAAAATTTGCCACTTGCTACAACCCAAACATCCTTCAATTAGGACAAGTGACAAATACATAAAAATGTATATGTCATATTCCACTCATATTTATGTAAATTAATAATTTTATATCATTATTCAGTGACTCAGGATGAAAAAAACATTTGAAGAGTTGCTGGATCAGTACTGAATGAACGAGGTCAGGAATATGAATGAATGTCCAGATACTGGATGAGTGTTCATGGAACTACTGGTCAGGAACTCCAGAGCTCCTTCTGTCCTGTGGCCAATACTCCCCACAGCAGTCACCACTAAAATAACTTGGCCTTCTTGAGAAAAAATAAAACCAACCAAGATTAATACAACCATCAGTCCTTGTTTTGTCCATCTCAGTCCCCAGTATTTCATATGCAACCGGAAGTTATCACTGTCTTTCAGTAATCTCATTCCAATAGAAGAAGCAAATCCTTGTTGGTAGCTGTCAATATTTTACAATTAGATTTTGATCCATTATATTGTCTGCCAACACTTGTACATTGCCTTAGTACCAGTTAAGATCATTATCTACCAGCAAAATACATCCAGAATGGCCAAGGGCATAAAAGCACACCAGCTGTCAGCAAGAATAATAGGATTTAGTATCATGATAACATGTTAACCAAAATAATATTCAATTGTTTAATCAACAAGATTTCTAAGAAATCGAAAATTTTAATTTTTTAAATGAAAATAAACCACAGCATTTCATTGTACGCTTAAAACTTCTGCTCTAGGAGTTGTACTTGATTCTTCAGACTCAGGATATTCTGTGATTCTACTTTGAAAGCACAGCATCAAAGCAGGCATAAATTAATGCTTTAATGTATTATTACATAAAATAGTTCCTATGCTCTTCATCTCAAATCCATCTGAAATGAGGACAGGCTTTGAACTTACTATGGTACAAACTGATGTGTAAGATGTTATAACTGTTAACTTGAAGAAAACTGTCAGGCCTCTGAACAAGGAAAATTCTTTGTGTTAAGTGCTTTAAATCAGTAAAATAAGTTGTGAAACACTGGTGATCACCAGCTCTAACTCCTTACTATGATTTCTCTAAGACTAAAACTGTTAACTCATTTTAAATTTTAGAAGCACTGAGAAAACAAAATATAATTTGTGCTTTCTTCAACAAATTAGCTTTTAAATACATATTATATTTAACTTTTTTTCTCCTACTATTAACATATAATACTGGATTTAATTTAACAATTTCAAAACCCTTTTTGGTAAACTGTAATTTAAACTATTAAATGCTGAGCATGAAATGGACAAAAAGTATAACTACAAATTAGTCTATGTAGCATCACACACACAACCTGAATCACCTGGCATCCTCAAACACAATATAAAAGATGAAGTTTATGGAATAAACTCATGTTAAATTACTCATTATTTAAATAAACATGTATTGGTAAAGTACATTAATGTAATCATAACTTTTGCAAGGGCTCAAGTTAGCTATTCTAAGTAAATTATTAGCAGTGATAATGGACAGAAGAAAAAAAAAACCAAGAAAATTATTTTTAATTGTTTCTTGATTACTATTTTAAAAAAGAACTAAACTCAATGCTTTTAACCACTCTTAAATAGTCTTTCAACTTGCTTAGTGTTTCAAGGAATTTCCCACTATAGCAATTTTCTTTTATTTTTTTGCTATGTTCCTATAACATCCTATACAAATATCTGAAAAGTACATAACCCTTATCTAAAAAAAATGCACTTTTCTTCACATCTTAATCAAAAGATAAAAATTATATTCAAAACAGCAGGGGAGGAAAAACCTGCTGAACTCAAACTTGGATTAAGGGTCGGTTCTATATGCTTTCTACTGATCCTGAAAAGAATACATAAAGGAACGTTCAATGATGAAAAGAATGCAATCAATGCAGCTCAATTTGTCTGCTATCATCCCACACTCCAGAATATGCCTGGGCTAATTAGAAGTAAAAGCCAAGTTTGTGATCTAAGATAGAACTGAAGCATGAAATTCACAACAAAGCTACGTTATAGCTTTGAAATGAAAAAGCTTTAGTACCTAACCCGACCTATCCTGCCTTTAACACCTACTGAGAATTAGTCTTACATCTTTTGGATTGATGGCTTTTAGTGAGCCTTTTCGACTTTGTTAAAAAGCAGAACAAAAATCAAATCTCCAGTGTAAATGAAGAAGCTATCTAAATTTAAAAAAAAAGAAAAAGCTTCCACGTAAAATAACTACTTGGCAAATTTCACCAAAGAGATCAAAAGTCTAACAACACACTACATTAAATAATTAAAGGAAAATTAGGTTCAGGAAAATATTAGTGATGGTGAAAACCTTTTTGAGATTTTCATCTTTTAAATGAAATCTCTATTAATGTATTAAGCAAATTTACTGAGGTAAATCCAGGTTTTGTCACATTCAAGATATAAGA
>VZUA01092540.1:2367-15560 GCA_013401035.1 Horornis vulcanius
CTCTCCCTCTCCCTCTCCTCTCCCTCCTCTTCCTCCTATTTTCCAGTGCACACTTGTTACTTGGTCCTATGCTGCATCACGAGACTACTCTCTGTGAGAAGTGAAATGTGAGACAGGGTCATATGGAGGGAGGATGGGGCTTTGCTGAAGTGGGTGATGGTCTAGGCAGGAACCTTGTGAGACTGACTGCTCTTGGCTGGGAACTTGTGGGCTAAATGTGAGGAAAAACCTGTGGGCATCCCTGCATCTCCAGCTCTTCTCTCCATTTTGGCTTGAGTCATGGTGTGGTGAGGCTGCTCTTCAAACACCCCTCACAGTCTGCTCCTCAATGTTCTCTGTGCCAGGTGCAGCTGCAGCCCCCAGACATGTCCTGCTACAGCCCGTGCCGGCCCTGCCAGCCCTGCGGCCCCACCCCGCTGGCCAACAGCTGCAATGAGCCCTGTGTCAGGCAGTGCCAGGACTCCACCGTGGCCATCCAGCCCTCGCCCGTGCTGGTGACCCTGCCCGGCCCCATCCTCAGCTCCTTCCCACAGAACACCGTGGTGGGATCCTCCACCTCTGCTGCTGTTGGCAGCATCCTCAGCTCTCAGGGAGTGCCCATCAACTCTGGGGGCTTTGGCCTCTCAGGCTTGGGCAGTGGCCTCTGTGGCACCAGGTGCCTCCCCTGCTAAAGCTGCTGGCCGTGGCCCTGGGGAAGGAGCCCAGGGGATTCCAGGATGGAGCCGCCCTGGGGACGCAGCAGTGGCTTGTTGCTTCCTGAGGGGCTGAGCAGCCCCAGCAGCCCTTGCACAAGGACAGGCCCAGCCTGGGCTCTTGGCAAGCACAGCCCATCCCTGTCTCTGCCCTCTGCCACTCTCTCCTTTCCCTCCTGTGTCCTTGTTGCCTTGTACTCCCTGGGGCTGTGATCCCCACACAGCCATCCTGGGCAGGACCTGCTGGCCTTGCTCCCTCTCTGGATCAGGAAGAGAGACACCTCCTGGGGCAGAGATTCCCTTCCGCCCCTCATGCTCTCTTCACTGGGACCTCCAGACAGAGCAGCCTCATTTCTGTGTTTTGTCTCATTAAATTTCTGCTGCATTTGAGCCCATGTGTCTGTGTCATTCTTTCCTCTGCAGGTTCTTTCTCAATATGCTCAGGGGAAAAGATGTTTCTAAGAGCTGTTTTTCTGAGGATTTGCTTGGGACGAATATTCAGTGATGGATAACAGCATTATATAGGGTCTACACAAGATGGAATTCAATTTCACCAAATTAACCCTTCTACTGGTTCTTCACAGTTGGAGCTAGAATGGTGCTGATAACACAGAAATATTTTGTGTTTTTCTGGGAAGTGCTTGTCTAGCATCAACCCTGTCCCTCCACCCTCCTCTGCAAAAGGCCATGAAGGTGTATGTGGTCAACAGGCTGGGAGAGGACTGACAGGCTGCCTGACCTACGCTGACCAAAGGGATATTCGATACCACATGACATCATGTCAGTAAAAAATGCTGAGAGAAAGGAGGAGAGTGGCAGGGGAGCATTTATTCACAGATTGTTTGTCAAGGAAGAAACTGCTAAGTATACTCTGTCCCTGCTTCCCAGGAGAGGCTGGACATTGCCAGCTGATGGAAGGTTATAACTTTTTTTTTTGCTGTGTTTTTGTGGTCTTTCCTTGCTTTTCTTCATTAAACTGCCTTTATCTCAACACACAGTACTTTAATTTTATGTTCTCCAATCTTGCTCTCTGAGTAGAGGGAGCCATTGAACATTTTGACAGGCACCTGGGCCAGGAAAGATGAGACTGTGCTGGAGGAACTGTCTTGTGCAGGGGATGAGCAAATAGACCTCTCCATTCTCATCCATGAGTGATGCAGGTTGTTTTGTTGTGTGGGCTCACAAAGTCCTTTTTCATCTTAGTGTGAGGTTTTTAAAAGTACTAATTAACTCTATTGACTTAATGTGGTGTTTGAGGTATCTGGTGTCAGGGTGAATTTTTTGGTGTGGCAACAGTGAAACTTTTTCTGAGGTGGCTGGTGGCAGCTTTTAACACAACTCTGGAGCTTAACCAGTATTATCAGACAGCAGGGGTCCAGACAGAGGCCCAAATCACTTCTGAGAATGTAATGAGTGAGCATCTGACTTACATTTAAGAATGCAGTAGTTGAGGCAGACACCCAAATCACACATGAGAACACCAGGGCTGAGATAGGGACCCAAACAACAACTATGGCAATTGTCCCAGTAGTGGGAAAAAATTGTGGATAAGGAGGTGAATGTGACCATCTCATTGGTGGATTGAGTAAAGAGGAGAGAGGGTGTGATCAGGAGGAATCCAGTCCTTCAGCAAAGAGGGTGCACTATGTGTGGGAGAGCGTACTCCTTGCTCTGAAAGTTTAGAGAAAATCTCTGTCCCTGTCCTCACAGGCCAGCACCTCAGCTGAGAGGGGCGATGGAAGGGTGACCCATGTAGCCTGTCCTCTCCCACTAAGGTCAGTGGGAAAGGGGGCTCCAGGATTGCACTGGATGGCCCCCTCTGGTTCTTCCTGCATGAGCAGCAAGAGGATGAAGTGGGGTGGTGAGAGCCTGCCTCTGAGGTGGAAGTTGGTGTATGTGAAGTGAGGGGGAAGACAGCTGAAAGAAGCCTGTCAGTTTTCTTGCAAGAGAAGGGTTTGAGAAGTGTAACAGAATAATTCCAATTCTTCTGGAAGGTCAATTGCCTGTGAAATGAAGCCAGGTCAAATGACCTGCATAGGAGACGTGTTTCTTGGGGGTGAAATGGCAGGGGGATGTTGTGGCATCCCTGTGGATGTGATCAATAAGTTAATAATAACGTCTCCACCACCTGGTAGTCAGACAAGATGGAACCACTGTAAGAATGATTGTTTACTGCCTCTTCTGTGGACACTGTAGGACCAGTGGTGAGGAGAGCATTGCCCTGGGGAAGTTAGGGGTGCATGGTGAGCCTTCAGCAGTCACAAAAGGAAGGGAGGATGGGGCACAGTGCAGTGGTCTCCTTTGGGTGCTATGATTTGGAGGCTTGGAGGTCATGACCTCCAAAGGTAATGGGAAGCAAGGCAAAGAATGGAGAGGCAAGGACATGAGAGGAGAGTGGTGAAGTAACAATTCCTCCTTCTCTGGCTGCCACTGTGCCAGGGGAGGAGAGTCAAGTGGGAAATGTCCTCACAATGGTTTAGCTGAATTGATGAAAGGGCTGTGCCTTGCCATATAACATGGTCAGTAAAAAAAAAAAAATACAAACAACTGTAGACAGTCCCTCCAATGTAACTGTTCTTCAAAGCCTGGCTGGGCATTGGTCTCCTGGTGCAAGGTGGTGGGTGACTGCAGTTGTACAACTTGTGGGTTTTTTCTCTTTTGTCCCTTTTCTTCTCAAACAGCTCTTATCCTGACCTAGAGGTATTCCACTCTCTTTCTTCTTCAGTTCTTGGTTCTGTGACAGTGGAGTCAATATGAGTGGCCAGTGGGAGCTTAGTGCTGACTGAGGTCAACGCACCACACAGACCCACTGGCAGCTCTTGTTCCTCTCACCTTCCTCCTTCCCTGTCTGTGCCTGGGGCTTCCTGGAAAAATATATTGAGAGATGGATGCAGGGAGAAACTCAGGACAGGAAGACAGTCAGCAGGTGTGTGCTGAATGTCTCAAATGGCTGTCCAGGAGCTCTCCAGAGCAGTGCAGTGGCAGAAGCACAGGCTGCAGAGACTTGCAGCTGAGGGAGAGGAGTGGCTGTAGGACACAGCTGGGGTGCAATGACACATCCTTCCAGAGCCCTCATCAGAAGTTGGCTTGGTAGCAGTCAATTGTCCTTCTCCCTCAGAGTAATAGCAGCCCAAATGCAAGACCAGGAAAAGATGCTTTTGTGGCGATGCCCTCAAAACAAGTGCCACTGCCAGGACTATCTCTAGACACCAGAACTAACTCCAGACACCGAGTACTGGCACCAGCATCCTGGAATACATGAGCAAGAGCATAGTCAGGAGATCAATGGGGTGATGATCCCACTCAGAACTCAGCTAATGGCATCTAGAATACTGTAGTAAGTTTTGGGGTCTAATGCGAGAAAGATGCATCTGCAAGAAGGGCTAGAAGGAGTATCAGAGAACTGCAGGCCTTTCAGTCTGACCTTGGCACCAGAGGTTATGGAGCAGGACATCTTGAGCACAATCACATGGCACATACACAACAGCTAGGTGATCAGGCCCAGTCAGAATGTCTTTATGAAACATACACCCTACTTGGCTAACCTGTTCTCCTGTGACAAGATTACCCTCTGAATGGAGAAGTGAAATGTTTACCTGGACTTTAGTAAAGTCTTTGACACCATTTCCCACCAAATTTTCTTGGAGAAACTGACTGCTCATGACTTGAATATGGGTTGTATTCACTGGATAAAAATTTGGCTTTATGGTCAGGCTCAGAGAGTGGTGGTGAATAGAGTTAAGTTCAGTTGATGGCCATTCACTAGTGATGCCCTGGGCTCAGTATTTGGTCCAGTTCTGATTAGTATCTTCGTGGATGAGCAGTGCCAGGGGATAAAGTGTACCCTCAGTTAGTTTGCAGATCCAAGCTGGATGTCACTGCTGATCTTCTAGATGGTAGAAAGGTTCTATAGAGGGATCTGTACAGGCTGCATCAATGGACCAGTTGAGGACAACTGTACAAGGTTCAGCAAGAAAAAATGCTGGGTCCAGCCCCTGAGTCACAACAGTCCCCTGCATCACTACAGTTTTGGGGCAGAATGGCTGGAAAGCTGCCTGGGGGAAAGGACCTGGGGGTGCTGGTGAACAGCAGTGGAACATGAGCCCAGACTCCATCGAAACAGCTGGGATAGTCAACAGGCTGAACCTGGGATGCTTATTGGATAAGAACCACACTCTGTCCATACTGAATACGTTTATCAGGAATTCGAGCTTGTCTTTGAATACATTTTTGCAGTCAGATACTGTCATTAGCAATCCTCAAACTGAAACCTGTCACAATATTATGTTATGAAGGGTATTATTACATCAACTGTCAGTGTCAGTCCTTCACTGGTTTGCCATCTCTGGCAGCAGGGAACTTGAATAGAGTGGAATACCCACTAAGGGATCAAAAAGTGGGAATACCCACTGAGGGGTCTCCTGAGGCTGATGGTGTTTCCCTGACTGAGTCAGTCGAGCTGCCCTCCAATCCAGCAGGATGGCTCAGTGCAGGGTCCCCCTAACTGGACACTTACAGGGTGGTTGGACACAAGGGTCTCAGCTTTCCTGGGGCACTGACAAATTAAATGCTAAGGGTTAAGGAACTCTCCCTTTTTCACATGACAGTATCTCTGATGGAGCTCTAGTCATTGAACTGTGTTGAATCATTCCATCCAACCCTAGATAGGTAGAGAAGTTTGAAAAACAGAGGATCACCCTCTAAACATAGTCAAAGCAATCCTGTGATATTGGTCCCCGTACAAGCATACCAAATAACCCCCTTGGTCATTTTTTGTGAGGGCATATACAGGGGAAATGATAACAAAAATGCAAGGGCTCAAATGCAGCAGAAATTTAATGGGTCATAAGATGAAAACTAGGTAAATCTGAGTTAAAGAAGCACCAGAGGCAGATAGGAGTCTGCACCAAATAACAGTGGTGGAGATCTCAGGACATGTCCATCTACCTCCCCTACAGAGGGACCAGGGTAAGCAGGTCCTCCCCAGGATGATTGTGTGGGGATCACAGCCTCAGGGAGGGGACAAGGACACAGGAGGGAAAGGAGAGAGTGGCAGAGGGCAGAGGCAGGGATGGGCTGTGCTTCCTAAGAGCCCAGGCTGGGCCTGTCCTTGTGCAAGGGCTGCTGGGGCTGCTCAGCCCCTCAGGAAGCAACAAGCCACTGCTGCATCCCCAGTGAAGTACCATCTTGTTGAGTCCTTAGGTTCATACCCTGGAATCATCGCCAGCAGCTTTAGCAGGGGAGGCACCTGGTGCCACAGAGGCCACTGCCCAAGCCTGAGAGGCCAAAGCCCCCAGAGTTGATGGGCACTCCCTGAGAGCTGAGGATGCTGCCAACAGCAGCAGAGGTGGAGGATCCCACGGCAGTGTTCTGTGGGAAGGAGCTGAGGATGGGGCCGGGCAGGGTCACCAGCACGGGCGAGGGCTGGATGGCCACGGTGGAGTCCTGGCACTGCCTGACACAGGGCTCATTGCAGCTGTTGGCCAGCGGGGTGGGGCCGCAGGGCTGGCAGGGCCGGCACGGGCTGTAGCAGGACATGTCTGGGGGCTGCAGCTGCACCTGGCACAGAGGATGGGGAGAGAAGAACAAAAACTCTGGATGAAGAGCAGTCTTTCACTGCACTAAGAGTGAGATAAGTCACAAGTTGGAGAAAAGAGTTGGGTACTTTGCAATGAGATCCACAGGTATCACCTTCATTTCTGATTTCAGAAATGCAAAACCTGTGGACAGCAACCAAACCCAAAGAGATTCCTTTCTAGTCCATAGCTAAGGAGACACTTAACCAAGTTTCAGCCTCTCATGATGACAGATCTTCCTCCCCTTCCCTCTCCCATGAGAGCAGTTCCAAGATCCCACATAGGACTGGGGCAGGTATGAGCTGAGGTGCATTGGAGGAATATTAAAAGAAAGAGGAGAAAAAGGCTTCAGACTCACCTTGTACTGAAGGAGATGGAGGCCAGAGGAGTGAATGAGAGAATGAGGAGAAGGACCTGCTTTTATACTGCTCTTGCACTGCCCTAAGCCTACAGACATTGCATGACAGCAGTAATTTTCCAACAGACTCATCTCAAAACCAAAATTTTCTACCTAGTGGCACAGGTTGTGTTTTGGTTTCTGTCAACCTGTGCTGCCACTTCATTTCCTCATTTTCAACATTCCTGCTCTACTTTCATGTGCTGAGAATGAGGCAACCAAGGAGATCCTGTGTGATGCTGTGTCAATGAAGGCAGAAGATGGGTTGGAAGTGTGATGGGGTCCCTTGAACGCAGGGGATGTTGGCTTGGAGCAGTGAATTGCAATTGTATACAGTTCTCCTAGCAAGAAGTTTCAGCTCTCTTCCTATTACTAAGCTTTTCTCTGGGGAGAATGTTTGCCAGTTTGTCTGAGTTTGCAGGACTAGGGACAACCAAAACCTGTCTGGGTTTGAACCAGGCAAAACATGTGACGGGCACAAGAAATTCTTCCAAGTAGATGAGAAATCCAAAGGCTGACTGGAGCAGCTTCACTGAGGATGAGGGTTACAGGAAAGGTAGAGGTTCTTGGTCTTGGTTTTTACTAGCAGGAATTGCTGTCAAGAGATTGTGCTCCTTGGAAATTCATCAGCAGGAAAGGCTTACCTGCACTAGGGCAGGATCAGGTGTGGGAACATAATAAAGAGATAGACTGAGATGAGTGTGTGTGGCATGATGCTGTGCACCCCATGAGACCCCATGATGGTTGGTGTCTGGTTGCTCTCAACTCCCTTTGAAAGACTTGGCACTCACAGACCACATCTCAGGACTGCAAAGAAGGATGTGAAGAAGAAGAAGACATGTCAGTCAGCCTCACCTCAATCCCTACAAATTAATGGAGCAAATCAACCTGGAAGCTATTTCTCAGGATAAAAGAGGTTGCCTGTGAGGGGTTAGGGTGGATTTCTGGAGGCTTGACAAATCTCATTACGTTCTCTGATCTTGTGCCTGGCTCTGGTGGGTGAGGGAAGTTCAGTAAATGTTCATCTCATTTAACTTAGGCCTTTGATACTGTTGCCCGTAACAATCCTTAGAGACAAACTGACAAAATACCGGCTGGTGAAGAGGGTAGTACAGAGGATGAAAATCTGTAAAAATTGTTGGTCTCCAAGGGTTGGGATGAGGGGCACAAAGTCCAGCTGGCAGACACATACCTGGATGCAGTGGAGGGTCTAGACTGGGGCCAGCACTGTTGAACTCCTTTATCCAAGGTCCTGCACTGGGGGAAGAAAAATCTCCTCCTCACTACAGGCTGGAGCTGATTGGCTGCCACAGAGCTTTGCAGCAGAGGACAGGGTGTCTGAAGGCACCATGAGACAACCCTGGACCCTTGTAGAAATGGCATCTGATAATGTCCTGGGCTGCTTAGGAAGGGGGTGTCTCTCAGATGATGGAAGACAATCTCAGGAGTGTGGAGATAGAGAGGACTATGCTCTCTCAGTCTTCACCTACAAGACCTCCCAGGCTGCTGCATCCCCTAAAAGAGTTTCGAGAAGTTCCCAGCAGTGAATGGATGTCAAAAAAAGACTGCCTCACAAGAGTCAACCAGTGAACGCCTGCTAATGCATTCTGGGTCATGGCTTCTATAAAGTGAGTTATCAACTATCTGGAGACCTGGGCCATGGGAGCCCTCTAGTATTCAAGAAGGACAAATGGCAAGATCTGCACTTGGAAATGCAAAACCTCTTCTAGCACTATGAGCTGGAGACTGAACTATGCTACAGTCTTAGAGGTCTCAGCTCTCTTTTCTCTTGTGAAAGAAGATGTGCCTTGGAGAGAGACTTGGAGGGTGGAGTGGATGTACATCGTCCTGGCCAGAGAGACCAAGCTGTGTTGAGGAGCTATCCTGAGTGCTTTGTGGAGAGACAGAAGGGATAGAAGGGGTTTCAGAAAACATCTCCCCACTCATCAATGGTTCTGTGCATTGAGTATTCTCTTGGCATTTGTGCTTCAGCATACCTTGTTTCCCATGCCCAAAAAGACTCGCTTGGAGGGCAACCCAGCACCCTTGGAGAAGCAGGAACTTGTCCAATTCCCTAGTAAATGAGGGTTGTCAGCAACAACCCCTGCAGTGCCACGAACACTGAGGGAGGGGATGCGCTTGTAAAGGCCCTGGGTACAAAACCAGCTCTCACAGCATATCAAGGGCACTTCCCTGCCCTGCAGACATGGAGGTAGCTGGGACGCATCCCAGGAGGGCAAGGGAATGCCTTCAGTAGGCAAATTTCCAGGGAGAGACTCTCCCTGCCTGTGGCAAGTCACGCTCTAATTTTGGGTTGGCCGTGTGTCAGCCTTTGGGTGTGAGACCAAGCCAGGAGGGTGTGCTGTCTGTAGACCCATGTCCCTTGCAGGGACACAATTGCCCTCCAGCAAGGGCTGATCCATCCATAACCCAGGAAAGCTGGTGTAAGCACTGGGCTGTACCCGAGTACACAGCTTCAGGCAGCCACAACAGCCATTGCTCTCAGCATGACCTTCTTGTCAACACTCCCACAGCTTCAGGCGCTCACAGGACAGTCAACATGTTTTGGAAAAGTCTCTTCTGCTGGTCAGGGTTTAAGGCATGCAGCCAAAATTCATGGCACTGTGAGGAGAATGGGACAAACAAGGTGCTGTGCCAAGCCCTAACGCACGCCTCATGTAGTGAGGAAAGACCTGATTCCACCAGAATTGTAATCATGGTCCTTAGGAAGGATAAAGTTTTCTTTCTTCATGGTGACTGAAGGCAGTGATATGAGACCCCCAGAGACTGCCATGAGATGGGTGACTCTTCCAAGTAAATCTGTAAGGGATTGAGGGAGCAGGATAAGTCATGTCATTAGACACAGGAGCCTTTGTGCACTCAGGACAGACTCCTGCATTGGCAGGGGGAGAGCCAAACCTTTCTGTAATGAGGTTTGAAAGGAACATTGCCTGATTTCCCATGTCCTAAATCTGCACAGACCCCTCCTGCACTTGAGAATGCATCTTCTGGTGGTAGTGACATGATCCATCTTGGGAAACCATTGGATCTGTCATCCTGGAACTTGAAAGGAGCCTACATAGCATAATGGGCATGTCAGAAATGAGGAAATACCCTGGCAATGGTGATGGAAAACAAAACACAACCTGGGGCATTAGGTGGGATATTTTGCTTTGAAGATGAGTCTGTTGGAAAATTACTGTCCTCATGCAGTGACTGTGGGCCTGGGGCCGTACGGGAGGAGTATAAAAGCTGTTCCATCTCCTCACTCTCTCATCCACTCCTCTCCTCCACACAATCTCCTTGGGAACAAGGTAAGTCTGAAGCTCTTTATTCCTCTTTTATTCATTCTCATCATTATCCTTCCACGGGATTTTTCAGCACAAAACTATCTCTTTTCTCTATACCTGATTCTGGGGTTGCTTTCGATGGAAGAGTGGAAAAGGGGTGACATGGAGAGAGGTCGGAGCTCAGTTAGGTGTCTCCCGTGTTATGGGCTAGGAAGGGATCTCCTGGGGCTTGGCTGAGTTTTGCAGGTCTCTTTTGGGCTTTGGACAAGAAAAAACTTGTGGACCTCCCTAAGATCCTTCCAGCTCTTTGTGTGAGCTCATGTCTTCTCTCCCTTATGGTGGTGTTACAGGTTTCTACTAATTTACCCCTTATGCTTTTCTATCCCCCCATCCTCTGTGCCAGGTGCAGCTGCAGCCCCCAGACATGTCCTGCTACAGCCCGTGCCGGCCCTGCCAGCCCTGTGGCCCCACCCCGCTGGCCAACAGCTGCAATGAGCCCTGTGTCAGGCAGTGCCAGGACTCCACCGTGGCCATCCAGCCCTCGCCCGTGCTGGTGACCCTGCCCGGCCCCATCCTCAGCTCCTTCCCACAGAACACTGCCGTGGGATCCTCCACCTCTGCTGCTGTTGGCAGCATCCTCAGCTCTCAGGGAGTGCCCATCAACTCTGGGGGCTTTGGCCTCTCAGGCTTGGGCAGTGGCCTCTGTGGCACCAGGTGCCTCCCCTGCTAAAGCTGCTGGCGATGATTCCAGGGTATGAACCTAAGGACTCAACAAGATGGTACTTCACTGGGGATGCAGCAGTGGCTTGTTGCTTCCTGAGGAACTGAACAACCCCAGCAGCCCTTGCAGAAGGATTCTTAGGAAGCACAGCCCATCCCTGCCTCTGCCCTCTGACACTCCCTCCTTTCCCTCCTGTGTCCTTGTTCCCTCCCCGGGGCTGTGATCCCCAACAGCCATCCTGGGGAGGACCTGCTTACCCTGGTCCCTCTGTAGGGCAGGCAGATGGACTTCTAGAGGGTTCTCAGTCACAACCATGGGGCACAATCTCTTATCTGTCCCTTGTGCTCACTGCACCATTGCTCAAAATGACCTAATTTCCCTCTCTTGACTCATTAAAGTTATGCTGCATTTGAGCTGTTGCCTCTGTGTCATTTCCCCTGCAGAGGCTCTCCCAAGATGACCAGGGAAAGAGATGTTGCTCAATGTTTGTTCTGGGAGGAGGTTTTTGGGGATGCCTCTGTAACGACACAGGTTTACATCAAGCTTGCTTATTCAGACAATGGATTACTTTCTGCTGTCTAAATATTGCAAAACTAGCAGGGCGATGATATTCCAGATGCCAAAGGGATTTTATTGCTAATGTCATCTGTGGCCAACTTTAATCTCTGTGGACAGAAAGTTCATATGGAGCACCACTCTTCCTCTAATGCACCAGGATAACTTGATCCACATCTGCCAATCCTTTCCATGCCATGAAATTTCCACTTCTTTGTGTTTGGAGGGTCCACTACCCACAAAAACTGCATGCCAGAATCCCTTTTGTTATGCTTAAATGCTCCACCTAGAAACAATCCCTTCTTTTTTCTGTTGTGGGATAAAAACCTCTGCAAAAACCAAAAAGAGTTTTTGTCACTGAACTGTTGGACTTGGAGCCTTTAAGAATTTCTTTCAGGCCTTGGAACAGTGCAGTGAGACCAGGTCAATGTAGGCAAGTGTTGTCTACAAGGAAGTGTGGTCTTAGGACATGGAGAGAGAAAATTTCCACCACGGAATCTTTTTACCACTGTCTCCATCCTCTGAAGAGTGGCTGCTATCAGAAAGAGGTTCATTGACCACATGTGTCTGGCTGTGGAAGTAAGATGACAACTGTGCCTGGAGCTCAACCTTCATAGAATCACCAAATACCCTGAGCTGCAAGACACCCACAAGGATCATTGAGTCCAAATCCTGCACAGACACCACAGCCATCCCTAATAGCGTCCCTTCGCCTAATAGCGTTGTCCGTTCTGGCAGCCTTGGGACAGTGACCATTCCTTGGGGAGCCTGTTCAATATCTGACCACGGTCCAAGGGAAGACCTTTTTCCTGATATCCAAATGTAATCTGTTCTGACACAGCCCCAGCCATTCTCTCATGTCCTGTCACTGGTCACCAGAAAGAAAAGATCAGCTCTTGCCCCTCCATTCCCCCTCATGAGGAAGCTGTAGACTGGGATGAGGTCTCCTCTTGGACTCCTGAAGCCTGAACAGGCCAAGTGTCCTAAATCTCTCATCCCAGCTTCCCCTCCAACCCTTCATCATCTTTGTGCCCCTTGCACAGGAACACCTCTCTTTTCCAGACTTTTGCCCAGACAAGGAAGGTGCCTGCACCAGGGTGGCATAGACAGCACAGAGGAACTAACTGGCATTAGAGACTGGAAATTCCTCCAGCTGCTGGAGACTGTATTTCCCCACAGTGCTGAGCCATGTGCTGAGTTGACTGTTCTGCTTGGGACCAGCTGCTGTGGGGTACAAGAGCAGGTGTGTTCGCCTTCCCTGTGCTGGTACCAGAACACAGCACCAAAGTTGTATATCTGATAAGAGCAAAAGTGCCTCTTCCTACCTTGTCTTTATCTGCTGAGTTTGCCTCAAACTCAGTCTTGGTGTTCGTCCAGGTATTTTCATCCCAAGCCTCAGGATCCCATGCGGGTTCCTTGAAAAGAACACAAACTTGGGAAATCAAGACCTTACTTTTCCCATATTTTTGCCTATGTTTGTTAGCAATGTGCTCCTGCAGCTGTTCTAAAGTGTGTTGCTGCTCACAGCATTACTCCTTTGGAGCAGGATATACTTCTCACACAAGTTCCTTTGCATGGTTTAAAGCACAGTTTTCATCTTTCAGCTTTCTCACTTGGTCCTGTAAGGCTATAATCTCATAGACAAAAGTTCTGACTAATGACCATCCCAACTTCCCCACTAATTTCAGAGCAGACTTAGATGCTGCTTTCTGTATGAAGCAAAGCAACGTGGAGTCATCAGGCAGGTGCAATGAGCTGCTTCATTGCAAAACCCTGGCCTTTTTAAGCAGTTAGCCATTTATCAAGTACATTTCATTTAAGTATAACAAATACAATTCAACCAATCCCCATAAAACACACTGTGAGCACATAGTGGTTATATAACTTCTTTTTCTACCTCCAGTTCAGCTGAGTCCCTTTCCCATAGACCTTTTATGCTTAGCTGAAGTAGCAGGCCTGAGC
>VZUA01092547.1:2047-31632 GCA_013401035.1 Horornis vulcanius
ACAAGCTGAAACTGATGGGTTTTGGCAATGCTTGTGTCTCTTTCCCTAGGCTGCACTACACTTTTATTGCATGTTGAAAAATGCATTTTATGGATATGGAGTCAGTAAAAGTAAAATGTAAGAATGACTGTCTGGTCCCAAGTTTGGTAGCTTGAAATGATTGTGCGTACAACTGTAATTTCTCTTTGGGTGTTTCTTTTGAAAACAAGTTTTTTGTATTCATCCAGGTGATGTAGTTGCATTGGTCCCAGTTCCGCAGTGATTTAGGGAATTAATTTTCAAAATTAGTCCTGAAAGTAAGTCTGGAGTCTTTCAAGCTTTCACATAAAATTATTTAGGAGTATAATTCTGTCATAAGTCTCTATTTATGTTCCTGCTGCTTTGATTATAATGCACTACATCCCTGTGTGAAGAAGGAGCACATGCAAGGTGGAGCCTTCTGCAAAAAGTAGTAAGAATCACAGACTGATGAAAAATAATTGTTAGAGTAATATCAGAGGTGTGCTTTACTGGTCATTCCTGCATTTCAAAGAAAGAAAAGCACTTGACTACCAGTGAATATGTTTTTGAGATGGATGTGATGATATTAACCTGCTAGTTTCCTTCTGAGGTTCTCCCTTCTTACTCTTTTCTTTCTTCCTGCTGCTTTTTTTTCCCCCCTCTATTTGTGTTCATAAATACTTCAGAGGACAGATTTGAAAAGTTGCCAGGTGGTTTTTAGAAGCAGAGTTTCAGAAATACCTGGGCATCTCATCTCTAGCAATGTTATGGGGAGAAAATACATGGGGTGCCCCTCCACAAGCTTGTCTGCCAAAATATTGTTGAACAAGTGGCGCCAGATCATTTTGAAAATGGTTTTGGCATTGGGAGCCCAGGTTTTAGTGAATGTCCCCAGGGCTGTGCTACTAAGTCATTAAACCTGGTATTTTGTGGGAAATAAACTGGCATGTGGTAGATGGAAATCCACCTGGATGTGGATGAACCAGGCTTTTTGAAATACATACAGAGATCACTGTAATCTTTTTAGCTGTAGAAAACCTAAAGGTGTTTAGGAAGATTCTCTCCTTTTCTGGACTATCAAATGTTATCTAAGGATTGTGTTTTGCCTATGAGCAAAGCTCTGTATTTGGCATAAGTTCACATAAATAACTGTGGTGAGTCAACAGCCTGTTTCTGGGGATTGCCTAAGGATGGGACAACCTCCAAGGATCTCCTGGCATGTGTCATTTACAATCAGCCCAGAGCCGTTGGAAGCTATCTTTTGTTCTTAATCTTGTAAGGATAGCCCTAATGTAAGTTAAGTTGCAGTGCTTTCACCATTGTTACATGTTAAAATAATAAAACCTGTTAGTCACGCGGGAACAAGCAGTCATTTGCATTTAGGATATTTTAAAATCTTATTTAAAGAAGGGAGGCAAGAATTATTGTCTAATGTGCTGTTTATTTTTGTCATTATACACAAAATGAAGAATACTGTTACTGTTGACTTAAATGTCAAAGTTAAATGATTCTCTCAGATTTTTTTTTTTTTTAAATCTAGATAATGAAGTAAGTTAAAAGGCAGCATATCTCATTGTTTTTCAGACCTCTGAAAAGTTTGGGGGGTGGGGAGAGGATGTGTTATACAAAAGGCAAAAGGCACACAGTTTTACCTTTTGAACAGACCTTGACGTTTATTTAAAATAAGCCTAATTTAATCGGTATTGTATTGCACACTGAAGATAATTTAGGCTAGTGTCAAGGACAAGTGTTATCTATTCCTTTGTTGTAGTGAGGTATTGAAATAATGAGTGGAACAGAAGGGAATCAGAAAATGTTTGAAGTTTTTCATCTGTGTCTCTAGATGGGTATTTTTAATCACATTCTCCTGGCTTTTGCATGCAAATTACACTGAACAGCACACACTATATAAAATGAAGAGCTGTATTTTACAAAGTCTATTTTCTTGAAGTTTAATAAGCTTGCAAAGATTGTCCTGTGCTTTAACTAACTAGTTACCTTTTTGTACCTCAGCTGAAATTAAAATCTTAGAATTTAATGCTACTGTTTTGATCCTGTACCAGAGGAATGGAGAGCCTGGTCTTTTTTTGGAGGTTTCTGAAACCATTTCTTTCTTGGTTCTCAATGACTGCAGCTCCCAATGACAGATGAGACAACTGTTAAGATTTAATACATTTTTATTTCAGCAATATATCTTGCTATGTGACACCAGCCCCTCTAATAACCCAGTGTCTGGATTACTTACTGCATAGCGTCACTGCTTAACTGCTGACCTCTGTGGCAGAAATAAAATACTGAACTCCTGTACTCTGTGCTTTTGACTTGGAAATCTGCAGACCTGCAGAGTCATCCCATACCACAAGCTCAGCTGCATGAAGTACAGTCAGGGTATCCTTTTGAGCCTGTACCAAGGCAGACTTTCATAGTGTGCTCTGAAAGTGTGAAATTGTATGGAAAGTAATACTGACATCATTGTCCTCAGTGTGGTTCACATGTACTCATTTGTGCTGAGGAATCAAAAATGGAGGAGATGAAATTGGCTTATTCACATGCTCAGATGTGCCCCAACTACTTCCCAAGCACTGCACTCTCTCTTCTGAGACCATGTTTTCTTCATGCATCACTTTAAAGCCAGGATGGATATAATTTTTTCCAGTTTCTTTTCAAAATGAGCTAAGGAGATACCATGGTAAATCACATATTGTGGTAATTTTGAAGAGTATGTCCTTAGCCGTGAACAAGAGCACTGTTGGTACAAAAGGATTTTGGAAGAAATCTTTTCTGTATAAACTGAGGATTTAAGAAAATAACCGGGCATCATATACAGAAAAGTATTATATATGCTTTTAAAGGAAGAGTTGGTCAAGAAACAACGCATTAAAAAGTACCATGATAAAAACCTTCTGATTGAAAAACTGTCTTATTTAGGCAGAGGTATTTTCTCCAGCTGTTGTCTTAGCCCAAACAAGCATGGATCTAAGTATTTTTGTACCTGTTATATAGAGGGCTTGTAACAATTGTGGGAAGCAAACTTCTCTCTAAGCATAATACTTTAATTTTTGCTGAGAGGCATAAAAGAAAAATTGTTTAAAAGAAATTGGGATGATGTTCTGTCTTGCACTCTTAACCATAGTTCTGCTTTTAGCTGGAAGCTGGGAAGTGCCTTTACCCCATAATCTTAACCAGAACAGTTCTGCAGTGAGATGTGTCTGCAGCATTTCTTGTGCTTGGACTCCCATGGCTGACTCCATCCTCTGCAGTATCAGGGTGCAGCAAGGGCACTGCCCACTCTTGCAGCAGGGTTTAGCTTAGCAGCTGTGGGTGCCAGTGCTGATGAATGCGTTCACTGAGAGGGATGGGATCAGTGGTTGCAGGAGCTTGTGTAGGGTTCCTTAGCACGGTTAACAGCAGAAATGCAGCATTCAGAAGCACAATTTAAAGTAACAAACTGTGGCTTCCAGACCTGTTCCTGGCCAGGTGAGCATGCCCTGCTGAAGAGAAACTCTCCTCCTGGCTCCTGTCCTTCTGCTCGTTCTGTCAGCTTCATGAAATGTGGGGTGTTTCTGCATTTCTGGGTTATCTGTCTGTAAGAGCTGTCCAGTGTGGGTGTCTTTGGAAGTTAGCTGCTCACGAAGACCAAGATCCAGCCCTGGTGTTGGACTTGCAGTGTCCATGCAGTAGGTTTAGCCAGGTAAGCAGGTCAGAAGGGCTTTGCAGGATAATCTGTGTGTGCTCTGTCCATCCTTGTGTCTGTCTGTCGGTCTGTACGTGTGGGCTGGCGGTTCAGCTCTTGGACAGTGCATTATATGTAGAAATGGTGTCTGGTACAGTCAAGGGGTGAGGTCATGGAGAAACCAAATGCAGCCAACCAAGCAGGCAGCTCAGTGTCAGCTACTGCTAATAGTCCTTGTAATAATTTTAACTCTGTTCAGTTATTGTCTTATTTCTTTGTCTAAGCCTCAGCCTGATTTACACCACAAAGGTCAGGTTAAGAGCAATTCAGAATATACACAAATGACTTTATCAGGGTGCCACAGTCATGCTTGCTTTTAGACTGTTGCTCAGCAATAACGGAGAGAAGAGAAAAAAATCTTTTAAATATATGTAATATGAAATTATTATTTTAAATATTTTAACATTTTAAATATATTTAAACTATTTTTAATAGCATGGGAACTTAGAGGATAGTACCTAAAACTGCATTTAATTCCTACTGGGAGAGGATTAGATTGCAATTTAATATTGATTCTAGAATTTCTCAGATCAAAGTGCCATGGGAAATGAATAATCTAAAGCGATGTTTTAATAAAAAGCTTGTATATTTACTTCAGAATCATTTCTTAGATTTAAAGAATCATGAAAGCAGAAGATTTTAAAACTACTGGTAAAATTAAAGTATCCTTGAAATCAATAGATGAGTTTTGATCTTGCAAATATGATTTAACTTGGTGTGTTATGTTGAGCTTTAAAAGCAAGGGGTGCTTACTTAGCACATTTGGGAACGACCTTTACTGAGACCTATGATGTATTTTCCAGCGCTGGTTATTTTATCTCATGGGGTTTTGAGGGGGTGGATTACTTTCAGCATAGGTAAATGCAGAGTGCTGCATGTGGGCTGGAATAACCCCTCTCAGCAGTATGGGCTGGGATGCTGCTTCCTGTAGGGACAGACCTGGTGGAGAGCCTGATGAATGTGGGTCAGCAGTGCCCTTGTGGTAAAGATGACCAGCTCCACCCTGGGCTGTATGAGCGAGTCTGTAGCCAGCAGGCTCAGGGAAGTGATTAGGCTGGACCTGAGCAGGCAGTGTGCACTCACAGGCCAGAAAGCCAGCCCCATCCTGGGCTGCATCCAAAGCCCTGTGGGCAGCACAGCGAGGGAGGGGATTCTGCCCCTCTGCTCTATTCTGGTGCTCTGTCTGTGGTGCTTCATCCAATTCTGGGGTCCCAGCACAGGAAGGACATGGACCTGTTGGAGTGACACCACCAAGATGATTAGAGGGATGATGGAGCACTTCTCCTGTGAGCAAAGGCTGAGAGAATTGGGATTGTTCAGCCTGCAGAAGAAAAGGCTTCATGGTGACCTAATTGCAGCCTTCCAGTACCTGAAGGGAACCCACAAGAAAGTGAGATAAGGATTTTTTTACAAGGACATGCAGTTACTGGGCAAGGGGTAATGGATTCAAACTCAAAGTATGTTTAGATTACATATTAGGAAAAAATTCTTTGCTTTGAGGGTGGTCAGGCACTGGAGCAGGTTGCCCGGAGAAGTTGTGAATGCCCCATCCTTGGGAGTGTTCAAGGCCAGGCTGGATGGAGCTCTAGTGAAGGGTGCTCCTGCCTGTGGCAGCGGGGTTGGAACTGGATTATCTTTAAGGTCTCTTTTAACCCAAATCATTCTGTGATTATTTCTCTCTGCTTCTGGAATATTTTGGCCTTCTCAACCCAAGAAAGACGTTACAGTGGTGGCCCAGACAGAGGCCCTCAGGGTGAATTAGCAGCCTGGAAGCTGTCACAGGGCAAGGGGGACCTTCAGGTGTGCTCTGTGACCCTGTGGCTCCCTAAGGCACAACAGTCTTTGTGTAACTGCTGGGATGGTGGACGTGCAACTGGACTTTGCTCTGAGGTGCACAGGAGCAGTGTAAGGGACAAGAGATGCTTTGTAACAAGGGGAGTTTCAACTCCACATAAGGAAAAGGACCAAAAGGGCCACATGCTGGGAGAGAGCTGAGGGAGGCTGTGGGCTGTCCATACTTCAGGTGATTAAAAAATGCAACTAGTTGTGGCTCTGAGCAGCCGCCTCTCACTGACCCTGGTTTGAACAAAGGCTTGGATTAGTAGATCTCCAGAGGTCTCTTCCAGTTCAGGTTATTCTGTGATTCTGTACGAGCTTACACTTCTGTATAATCCACTGAAAATCGAATACAGAGTATTAATATGGTGGTGGAATGTGATCCTTTAAATGTCCTTATTTTTCCAAAAGCTATAATGCAGTAAAGTTATTGTGGAAAGTTCTTTGTTGTGCTCCCTTCCAGCTACTTTACTTTGAGAAGTTTTATGAAAAGTTCTGGTTTCATGGCTGAAGTGATTAATTAGGACAGGTAATGATTTTCTTGAAATTATAGAGGTTTGTTGTTTATGCTACAGCTTATCCTAAATTGAAATGGTGCTTGCCCTTTTTCTCCTTTTAAAATGCTGGGTGATATCTGAGTCTGTAGAGGGGATGCTCAGGTTGCACATCACATCCAGCACAGAATGACTCTTAGATGCTGCTATTTAGCTAATTGATTTTTTTTTTTTTTTTGTAATATCTGTGGGCAGTAGTGTATTATTGTGAAAATACCTATTCTGTACTTTCTCTCACTAGCTCATTGAAACAGTAGTTATATTTAAATGGGTTTTTAATGAGCCATGTAGAAAAGTGAAGCTCAAGGAGTAATAAGAATTTGGGTCTGCCATGGGGCTATTAAAGTCAGTTCAGTCATCAGAAAACCAGTGAATTGATTTTGTATTTAGTTTCTTTCATTTCTAAATAATAATTGGCTACTCCCTTGCTAGAGATTTTCCTGAATTTATGATTTTTCTTTTTTCTCTTACACTCATCTGTTCATTCACAAGCAACTTGTGTTTTGGGATGTTATAGAGTCTGAGGTGCCATTAGCTGAAATTTGATTTACTGCTGGGCCTTATTAAACAACTACTCCTTCATTCTACATTGTAACATGGACTGAGTAATACATAGACTGCTTTGGGTATAAGTGGTTTTTGCCAACCCTCAAGAGTTGCTGGAGAGCTGTGCTTATACTCTGTTGCAGTCTCCCTCACTTGTGCTGGTTGCTGAGGATGTGTGTAGTCAGTTCTGTTGGTGCCTTGCTAGTTCACTGTATAGTCTTGCTGAAGACTGGAAATGCTTTTTGCAGAAGAAAGGATGCCAGTGATGTCCATTTTTAAATTTTTTACCAGCCATCTCCGTGTCCTCTTCCCAGGGATTTGCTGCACATGTCTGGGAGCGTATGGCCATGCTGTGAGAGGAGTTGCAATCTCCCTTATCAGCAGCCCATGGCTGTCAGAGTGAGTGCAGACAGGGACCTACACAGTGGGACTGCAGGACAGGGCTGGGCTTAATCCTCAGGCATTGGACATTAAAGGAAATGCTTGAAGTAGCTACTTTAGGGGAAGATATTTTCACAAGGCTAGTTTAGATTTTAGAGTCTCATTTGAACCAGAAAAATCTATTTTCAAGGACCATAAGTCCCCTGTGAAAAGGTTCAGTTATTAAGCATAAACTGAGAACCAGAATCTTTGACAGCATTGATGCCTGAGGTGTGTGGTTGAGCTGCTCCATCACTTGGAGCTGTCTCAGGTCTATGCTGTCTGTTCTCCTCGAGCCAGAAATTGACATCTTGTGTGGAAGGCAGTTTTGTCCATGGATGGCCATCCTGAGGGAGAAGCTGTGCAGCAAAAATGCCAGAAGACCATAGCAGCTGTGAAAGGGAAGACCACATCTGGAAGTTGTATAGACCAGGAGGGCAAGTACAGGGTTCAGCCAGGGGAATCCAGACGCTTTGGGTTGCTCAGCAGATAAAACTACTGAGCAATTGGCCACTGAACGGCCAGAATAAATTAGGAATGTTCATGTATGAAATTAACTCCTAAGTGTCCTTCTGAGAAGAAACCAGATATTTAAAATGGCTCCTAATAATCTAAAAAGGTGAGTGATTTCAGTTTCACTCAGTGTTAAAAAGAGTGGATAAGAAGTGTAGAAAGCCTCTGTGAAACCCAGAGGGTATGAAAACCAGAGGATCAGTTGCTGTCTTTCTAGCAGGAGAATGAAGCTGTAATCCTCACGGATATTAAAATAAATCTGAAATCATTGCTAGTGCCTATGCGTGAGCCAGTATCAGATTAATCAATAAATATCACCAAAGAATTAGCAAATTTTGAACAAGTACTTAGGAATATGCAAAATTCAAGTGATCTTTTTGGCAATCTTATCATAGTGGTGGAAAAATGCAGCAGAAGTTTCTAGCTTTACCAATTTCTTTGGAGTAGAGTATTTCTGGTTTTGTGGTTTGGTGCTGAAGGGAGATGACCTGACTGGACCATTTGATAGTGATGAATTGGTTTATATGATACCAGTACTTAATGAAAATGTAAACAGCCATTGCTGGTGGAAATAGTTTTTTAATCCAGTTAATTAGCATTCAAGTACTTAATCTAGTCTATTAATTAAGACTGCATATGTGTTTACTAATTTTTAATTACTTTAGAATAGACGGAAATTGTAATAATTAAGGTTGGAATGCAGACTGCTGCTGCTGTGTCAATATTAAAATAAATCAATCTTCTTGCCTTTTATTTATTTAAGTAAATATAACCTGGTTAGCATCATGTGTTGAGTCCCAGACAGGGCAACAGATAAGCTCATCCTCTCTTTTAGAAAAAACAAGATCTTGGATTGTAATTATTTCAGTACAACTTGGTGTTATAAAAGGCTGAATGCAGTCATTGACCGGAATGCCTTTCTCCTACCCCAGATCCAAAGGTGCCTCAGTAAAACTTTGTTTTTCTATCTCAGGCTGTGAAATAATTTCTTTATAAGGCGTTTTCTTGATGAAGCTAACATACCTAGCAAAAACAGTATTGTTACTCTCCCTTCCTTCTGTCTGCTATGGAAAGAGTCTTTATCAGTCAAAAAAGAAGAGCATCAAGTCACTGGTTTTTAAACTGTACTCGTATAAATTTTTGTCTTCAGAGGATAAGGATGGCAATAAAAAAATCCCTCACACCTCTTGAAATATACTAATGATCACAAGTATGCATTTTACAGCTGGGATAATTGTTGAGTTTTACTGCAGTTTTGTAATTCTAAAAAGAGAAAAACTGTTGGTCAAACACTGAATGCTGTTGCTTTTTGAAATAATTGTATCTTTTGTTGATAATTCACACAAAATTGCTTGTATTTCTTGCTGTGGAGTTTAGAAAGTATTTTAGTTTATGCAGTTGACTATTTGAAGACTTACTCTAATTCCATTGCTGAAATGGGATTAACCTTCCATAAATTCTAATCTGAACAAAGCTGGTGTCTTTACATCTGAATGTATTAATGAATATTTGCGATTTATTTTTTCCTGAAAAAGTTGTATACACATACACTGGGGACCAAAATCTTACACTGTTCAAACTGATGACCCTTCCTGTGCCATCTTCCTATGATAAATGATGATAATAAAACCTCTCACCTTTCTGTTGCTTTTGCCATATTATAATAAGAAATGTAAACATGCCAATCTAAATTAAGCCTATTATTTATTAAATTTGTTTTGGGATGACAAGGTGGTTTTCTTTTATTTGATTTTATTTCCTATTTGCAGATTTTAAGTTCAGTGATTGAAAAATGCAGATAGTCCTGTTGCCTCAGGTGATTAAAACTACTGTAACCTATTAAACCATATTCTCATGTATTTGATGCATTCAAGTTGAGGTCCCATGGAACATGGGGTGGATATAATATAATATAATTCTTTATTAACTGTTGTTGATATAATATTTGGTCTTTAGTGTGGGTTTGTCTTTCACAAAAATAGAATGAAACCAAATTTAATTTTACCAGTACTCACTGAATTTTGGTGAAAGCTCTTTTAAAGAGCTGATAGTGGTCTAATATTGAATGGCTAAGCTATTTTCTTTATTAATGCATTACTATGGTTTGTTCAGTCATTCTGCTTTTCATTTCTGCATAAGAGTGGCTATATGATGAGTTTCTGAGGTCACTGCAGGTAATGAGATCTAAAACTGAAGGGCAGGGAACAGGAGGCTCTGCTCATTTCAGGTATTGAAAATAATAGAGTGATTTTCAAAAGGTTAGGGTAACTTCAGTCATTTATTTCTTATTAAAGAAGAAAAAGATCAACATGGAAGCAGCCTCCTGACAGTAAAGATGATGTTTCCAGAGAAGATAGTCATCTTCGTTTTCTACTCTCATTGTAAATCTGACATCTAAAGCCCAGCAAAATACCATAGGCTTACCATTGACTGTAAGGCTGATAAAAGCTGCTCTCGTAATGTGTGCTTCATTATTTGCAAAATTAAAAACATCTCTGTGGCCTTTAAACATGACTCATCAAGAGGCCTTTTCCCTGGCAGAGAGCAGTGTTTATCTCTGTGGATTCTTGCAGCAAAGGATTCTTCATAGCTCCAGTGACCTGCTCATATGGTTCCTTCCACATTGAATAAGGTGTCTCTTAGAGTTTTTTGTTTTGTTTCTTGTTCTTGCAAGAGTGGTAGTCAAGGTGTGGTCTCTGGGCCTCCAAGAGTACAATTCCTCTCCTTGAATAAGTTCCTTTGATTAAAATAAAGAGTGTTGAATAAATCAGAAATAAATGCTTGATATCATAATACAGTGCAAGATGTTTTTGCTGTCCTTGTTTCCCATGAGCTCATAATCTGGCAGAATGCATACCAGGATCTGAAATTAAGATTCAAGGGTGTTTATTTGCATTAGGTCTTCCAGTCCCAAAGACTTTCTAGCTCATTATGAGGACTGAGCTACTGTAGTCCAGATGGCTACTGTACCACTGTAGTGCTGTTTTACAGTGAACTTCCTAACCTGTGTTCCTAATGCTAATTAGATTTGGAGAGGACTGATATGGCTTGTGTTTCTTCACACTGAAAAAAAGTTACAACTTTGTGTGCCTTTTAATGGAACTGAAGCCTTTTGAAGGTTTGATGCTGTCAAAACTGTGAATACCTGCAAATAAAAATAAGATCAAAAGCTAAGCTTGAAATAAGAAACGTTCATTTTTAGATGTTCTGAAGTTATAGATGTAGACTGTCTGGAATAGGCAAAAAGCTGGAGGCAACTTGGAGTAGAAGATAACATATATAGAAATTTATATGCATATACCTTTTTGCATATATATAATATCTGTAAAATACTTGCAGCTGCATGGATGGAGTAATACTTTTCAATCAGCCTCAAAGCAACAGAATGTAATTGGGGGATTTATCTTGATTCATGACATGCAAAGGACAAAAAGATTTGATGTTTCATGCTAGGATTCTTAAATGCTTTGTTTGTCTTTTGTTGGAATACCTTATACATCTTCACTTGTGGATTAATTTCTTTTCAGTTGCTGGAGATTGGTAATTAGCTTGTTGTAAAACAGTAAGAGAGTTATGAGTAAAGTTTTAGAAGCATATTTTTGTAAGCATTGATATTTCACATTGTGTTAGAAAATTAAATTTCCGATACTCTTGAGCTAGTGACATTTTGGTGTTGTCACATCTCTTTTGTGTGTAGATTTCTCAAGCATAAAATAATGACTTTTATGGTAAAAACATGTTCCAGCTGTCTGCAGCTGCAGTCTGGCTTTCTTGCTGCAACCTAACTTTCAACTAGCACTGGAGAGAGCATGGATCCTTTATCAATTACCAGTTTCTTCTTTCTGTTTTTTGCATGCCTGAGCCTAATTTTGCATTAGATATGGAATTATTGGCAGAAGTTTTCTACTCTCTTGAATTTCAAAATGACTGGTGAAAAAGAGTAAATGCCTGGGAGTACTTTCAAAAGCTGAATTCCCAAATGCTTTTCACTTGGACTTAGAGTTGCAGTTTTAAATTTTTTTATTGATGCTTATGCAAGTTAAATTTGAGTAGAGGGACTATTATTAAAATCTTTTGGCTAAGATGATGTTGAAATTGCTTTTAAAAAAAAGAAAAAAATGACCTCTGGTGCCTTTCCGTTACATAAAGTTTTAGCTGTTGTGCTAACAGAATAAACAATTTACAGAGACCAGCTTAGGTTTAAGTTGATTTGCTCCATTTACCCTACCAATCTGGACAGAAGAATGTAATGCTTTCTTGGAAATGTCTTTCAAATATTATATTATAGATTAATTTATAGGCTGCAGGGTGCTGCTATCCATACAACTTTGTTCTCCATCTTGAAAATTAGGTTCTAAAATGAAATATGTGTAAGAGCTGGTGTTATCTCTTTCAGTATGTTACCAAAGATAAATTGGGATAAGTTATTTGTTTCAAATAAGTGTATAAAATCATTTACAGAGGAAAAAAATATCTCAGGTTTATAAAAAATCACCGTGATGTTTTCCTATTTTTCTTGCAGTGGTGAGCACAGATTTAGTAAACATTTATTAAATTAGTGAATTGGCAAAGTTCTAAATGGGACTTGAGATTTCAAACTTGTCTTGAAGAAGTTGATGGCAAACAGAGTATCTCTATAAACCTGACTAAAGACATTTTGCAAGACAAGTCCACAACTTAAGTCATAATAATGCATAACAGATCAATAGGTGGCAGATCAATAGATGATGACTGGTTGTGATTATAACACTTCCTTGGCTTTGCATTTCGTCTGTAGCTTTCAGTGTGTTTCAACAGACTTCTCGAATGTTTTTATTCTGTAAAACTGTGGTTTTGCTTGTGATTTGACTCTGTGGTGGTGATGTGTGTAGAGGTACCTAAACAGAGATACTGAATTCCAGTGCACAGGCATCCATCCACACTCAGATAGTTTTCTGCATTTCTAGATAAGATGAAGTGGTTTTCTAGGGCAGGTACAACCCTTGCTTTCCTGACTTGGTGCCATTCTTTCTGTGGCTCACAGTGATGAGTTTCGTGTCCCATCAGAGCTGTTGACCCTTTGTACTATCCAGTTAATGGCTGCCTTTCCATGGGCTGATGATGTTGTGATCTAGGCATTGATCAGAGTCTCTGCTGATAGACACTTCATGCTCTTTGGCGGGAAGAAATGGTGAAATGCTGATCTGCAATGGCACGTTGACGGTGTTGAGGTGTTTTTTTAACAGTAGATTAAATTGTCATTTACAGCTCGTGGCTGTGTTTGATGAGCAAGATCCACACCATGGGGGTGATGGCACCAGCGCCAGCTCGACAGGCACACAAAGCCCAGAGATTTTTGGCAGTGAGCTTGGCTCCAATGCAGCATCGGCCTTTCAGCCTTACCAAGCAACAAGTGAAATTGAGGTCACCCCGTCAGTCCTTCGTGCAAGTGAGTAAATGTTCTTGGTATCTCAATGTGTTTTGTCTAAATTTACAAAGATGACAAGTGCTGTTACCCATCGATGCTGCTGGGAAAAATGATTCATTATCCGTCCTTATTGAAAGCTTATCAGAACTGAGAAACTGCGTAAATGCTTCTTGCATGCAAGTAAACAAACCTGTTCTGTTTAAATAAATTATTTATAAATTGCTTTTAGGAGCCATAAGCTCCTTCTATGCTACCAGTTTAAAATTGTCCTCACACTGAAAATCACAGCAGTATCTCCAAATGTAGTCGCTGCACAGTGTAATTTTCGGTTTGCCGGTTTTATTCCATTTAATGAACAAAATGGTAAAAAGAAACTAAAGATAGGAGCACTTTCTACTTAACCTGTCAGTGTTGCTAGGCTATGCTGTCACCTTTCCATAAAAGCACCTGCTAAAATGTGCATTTACTGTGTTGCAAATATATACTTTAAAAAGCAGAAACTACAGCCAGAAACATCCCTTTATTTTGTTTATTTCCATGTGGTGAACGTTTGTTGGAAAACCACATAGCAGGAATTACTTTTCGCATTTCGTGCTCAGGCAGGCTCTTTGAATATTTGAGCTTATTAAGAAGAAAAATTATGGAATGAAATTTACTGTGTAATTTTCATTGTTGTTAAAAGTACCACGCAAACAAGAGAATGTGGATAAGGCGTTGTGTCCTCTTATGTGCAGTGTCTATCATTTTGCTCCCTGAACTTTTGAAATAGGGACTACAGAAAATTCTTAGCAGAAGTTAGTATTAGCAGTCCTTTGATATTTTACAGATAGGTTGATTAAAACAATGTGTAGTTTCCGAGAGATTGATTTTTTGTAGGTGTTTTTCTAATGGAAGAATTCTGTGTTTAAGCAGTCAGATAAAATGCAAATGGAAAAGTTACCACTCTGTTAAGTTTCAGGGGTTTTGTACCAGAATGTTTTCTGTAAAATTAAGGGAATGGCATTTAACAATTAGTTTACACAGAGCTGAGTGTGTGTCTTTTTAAGCTACAACTATGCTTCATTGCAACACAGAATTAAATTAGGGAAGGATTAATGACAGAATAAAGAAGCATCCTGGAATTTCAGGACCCTTCCATTTTGCTGTCACTAGAGTATGTCACTGCTAAATGCACATCTCATTTCCATGCATAAGCCAAAAAACTGTCCTCCTTGGTTCTCGACTTAGCAGGAGTTAGAGCAGGCAAATGCATGCATATTTTCTCCTTAGTGTGATTATCCGGTGTATTATACAATACATGAACTTTAGTGCATCAAAATCATATAGTACAGATAAAACTCAGTGATATATTGGACAGCTCACTTATCTTTGGTGTCATACTGGAAAATACATGGAACCCTTGGCTAGTTCAGTGATTGCTAAGATGACCAAAAAGAGGTTTGAGACCCTTCAGTACAAAAGTCTTTAGAAATACGGAAGACTTCTAAAACTGTTGGTAAGAATTATACCACTTTGACCCCTTTTGTAGAAGCATGCCCAAATAAATGTATTAAACAATTTGTAATAAATATGTTATCAGAAATCAGAAATGTTCTTCTATCTATGTAATTCCTTTTTTAAAATGTTGACAGATATATTTTGGTTTTAAACGTTATAAACCACAGGCTTGGAATCCCAGTGCAGTAATATTAGCCCATATTAAACATACCTATTTCAAGAATTTCATTTAAATATACATTGAAAATGGAAATACTATCCTTATTGTATTTCCTTTATAACTTGTGAAGTGAAGCATAGCATACAAATGGTATTCTCAGTATTTCAAATAATTATCTTCTTACTGTGTAAGTTCTATTCAGCAAATAAAACCCATCCAGTTTTGTGGTAGATGCAGATCCTGATTATTACATGTTGACAAGGTCATATATCTATTAATTGGATTGGAGATGGGATACAAAATTGCTGTAATTATTGTAATTTTCCAGCTAATTGCAGGGTTGGCGGTGAATATTTTACTTCTAACAAATGAAAAACAGTATTCCGTCTGAAATTGGTTTATAGCATTGGAGACGTTTTGTTTTACATCCCCGGTGCTGCTGCTGGCGAGGCGGGCTGTGCTCCGCGGCGGATCCCGCGCGGCCGCGCAGTTCTGTGCCCCCGCGCTGCCGCTCACCTGCACCCTCTGCTCCCAGGCAGCAGCTCCCTGCATTAGGCTGGGGCTCAAAGCCTGCTGAGATCCTCCTCTCTTTGTTCTGGTTGCTATGCCACCACTTTTGTTTGTTTATAGATCACACCATCGCTTCTCTCCCAGCAAGGGAAAGGTTAGCTAGATCAGGTCCAGCTGGAAAAGTAATATTCATCTGGAGTCCCTCTTTTCCCATACACAAACACAGCCTGTACTTTGCATGTTTAGGAGGGGGTGTGTGTGTGTCAAATTCAATCTTCCCATATAAACATGGAAACAAAAATGAGGCTGGCCCATGCCCCGTGTTGTTTTGTGCTGTGAAAACACAATTCATCGATACAAGGAGTTGATTTATTTATGTTTCTTATCTAACTATTTTTTTTTTTTTTTTACTGCTTTTCTGTTTCCCAAGTTAAACTTCTTCTTGTTGTATTTCATCACTTCAGCTGCATCTTTTTTCTAAGCATACAGTACACAAGGCTTTTTTTGTGTTGTGCCTGCATGTTTTCTGGGAAGAGGTTGGAAGCTCAGTGCAGAAGATTGTTAAAGCAGACTGATGTTTATTCCCTGCTGAAATATAAACTGGAGGCGCAGGTGAAAATTGCCAAACCTAATGAGCAATTTGGCAGATAAGACAGGATGTCAGGCAGTGACAGTTCAGCAGCGGGTGCACTGCCTGAACCAAGTTGTTTGTTTCACAGTACTGCATTTAAATATTGTAAATAAAATCCGTTTTCAGCTTCATGAGATATTGTGAAAAGGGTCATCTCTTTGTCTTGTTTTCCTTTTAAATTATTTAGCTTGTTCAAGAACTAAGACCACCCTTGGTTATTTGTCTTGGTGTGATTATGTGTAACAAGTCTCTCTGAATATTTCAGCAGTTACAGTGAAAAAGCATTTTTAATACATAACATTAGATGGAAAACATTATAAGAGAGGTAGAGAGGTTTGGAGAGCTGATGTTTTTTTTTTCCCTTAAGGAGAATAAGAAGATCCTCTTTTTTCTTCAGCTCTTTAGTGGAAAGGTATTGAGAAAATGAAGCCAGATTCTTCTCACATAGTCACATTATTGCTGGAGACAAGCACAAGTTTCAACAAGGAAAACACCATTTGGGAATAAGGGAAACCATTCTCACCTGGAGAGCCAAACAAGCTCAGAGAAATTGTGGCATCTCCATGTGCTTGCAGATAGGCAGAACTTGCCTGAACACGGCCCTGAACAGCCTGGTCCACTTGGTCCTTTTTGTGTGGACTGATTAAATCAAATAACGGCCAGAAATCTCACCCAACCTTTGTAATTCTGTGATTACAAATATAATTAATAAAAGCAAACTATTTGCTTCTTGAAGCTATGGCTTGTAAAAGTGAATGATGTCCACAGTGACATATTTAGCAGACAGGTGTACAAGCATATTGTGCATGTACAGCTTCCCACCCTGGTTTGTATTGCACTGTTCTGTGCCAGTTTGACACAAATCAGCTGCCTGTGCATTTTAAAAGACTGCTGCTTTTGTTTACAGGATGTGTTGCAGGCACTTCAGTTCCTTAAAAATGAGATATGGGGTAATTGTAAGGTTCTCCTAAAGGCTGGTGGAGGGTCAATATCTCCTAGAACACTGGCCAGAGAACCTAAGACATTACCAAGAGCTAGCTGGAATTGATGCACTCCAGTGAATTATATGCTCAGGTGATCTGTACCATATATTTTAGCAGGACTCTCAGCATCAATTTCCTATTCTGGCCAAAGAATCAGACCATGAAAAAAAAGTCTAGGTGAGAATATTGTGAAGTGAGTGCACAGCTGGCTGTGAAGATGTACTAGAAGTGCAGAGAAGCAATAAAATTGCTGCAGCTTCACATCATTGTTTACCCAGAAGTGTGGCTGTTGCTTTAAGGTTCCCCGTGTGCCGGTGTGCTCTTACCCTGCAATCAGCACAGGTTTATTCCTCACTGGTAAGAACATGCATGCAGACTTTGACTGGGAATTCATTGCTATCATAAAGTTCCTGACCTTGCTTGCCCTTGAATTTGTGTCTCTTTTCTCTGCTTTCCAAATAGTTTTCAGTTGTTCACTGACAAATTAGTAGGACATATCAAGTATAGTCCCAGAGGGCTCTTTTAGTTTAAGGACTGTTTAGTATTTTATTGAATCTGAACTGGAATATAAAGTATTGCATAAAAAAAACAAAGATGGAGTTTCAGACACGGTGTTTCAGTTCAGCATTGACTTTTGATACATTTATAAACTGTTTTGAAATCAGTGAGATGGGCACAGCTACTGCATCTAGGAAGGAAAAGGTAATTTGTAAAGCAGTACTAATGAACAGCAAAGTCCACAATACTGGTAGGAGGATCCTGGCAATATGGTGCATTATTGCATTTTTCCATCAAAAGAACAATAGCAAATGCTGTTGTGGGCTTGCTGTTGTGAGCAGGAAGGCTTAAGCTTGGAGTGACCAGTTGTGGTGCCCGCCATGGAAAAATTCTAAACAAGCTGGAGAGAGTCAAAAGAGAGCAAAAAGAATCATGGAGACTATGATGAATTGGAAGGACTGGTTTATTCAGTTAAAGAAAGATAAAAACTGTTAGGATCCAAGTCTTCAAATATGTTGATATTTTTCTCACTCTTCCTGTCTGATAAGAGAAGGAGATTTGGCATTTCCTGAGCAAAGACCATTTTTTGTAACCCATAGGGCTAAAAAACGTGTTTACACCTCATGCAGCAAGGCAGTATTTGTGGGAATGGTTCAGAGGCAGGATCTGCATGCTGCTGAGCACTGTCCTGTGCTGTGCTCTGAGGCAGGAGGGCTGCTGGGGTCAATCTGTCCTGTTCCTGGCTAAGCCATTGGGTTGTTTGGTGAGCCCAGCTGAGCCATTTCTTGCATCCACTGTAACAGTGTGTATGTGTTTGCATCTCAAATCCGAGTATTCAAAAAAATCCAGTGCTAAGCAAACCATTTAAAGATGGGAGTGCATAAATGTGTGAATTTCAAGTACTTTAAAATTGCTTTAAATATGTCACTTCACTGATTTGATACAAGTATTTATCTAGAGTCCCAAATGTATATTCTGAGAATTAATATGTAAACATTTATAAGGTAAGGGCTTCGGTTTCATGATTTGGAGCGCTCCATGTTAGTGTGTTGGCAAATAACTACAGAGGTGAGTTGATACTTGTTCTGGTCTCAAAAATCATGATTGTTTCAGCACTCTTTCCCGCATATGGCCACTAGAAACTTTTCCATTCTTGTTTATGTCTGCTTGACTCTTAATACAACTATGAGTCATCTTTATGTATGGAAAAGATATTTTCAAACGTTGAAGAACTAAAGAATCGAGAGATTACAAATGAAGGAAGAGAAAGATGAGTTCATCAAAACCCAGATGTTAGGAGCTTTATCAGATCAAATGATCTCTAGGATTAAATAGCCGATTACAAAATATAAGGTCTTCCACATGTGTAATGAAAGATTAAGACTTTACAGACAATGTGTTTGCTTAAGTCGGGGGGAGGTTTTCTACTCTCTCTGTTGAGTTTTGGATCAGCTCAACTTTCCATGGTGTATTTCCTTGGTAGCATTCCTTGCCCGTTGTTTCAGTGAAGTTCCAGGAATGACATACAAAGGATTTCCAAACCATCATTCCCACTGTTACTCCTTTGTCAGGTTCTCCTAGGCTTCTTTTACTGTGTTGGATAATACAAGAACCTTGAACTGGGGCTTGTACCTCAGCTGTTAGCATCTGAATAAGGAAGGTTTCTCATGAACTGGAGTTTGAGAAAATTTAGCAGAGTCTGTGTCTACACCTTCTGGTGCTCTTGCCGTTCAGGAATTCTTATCACATTTTATCCCTAAAGCTCTGTGAAGGGTTGTTTAAAAGCCAGAGTTATTGAATCAAAAAATCAGTACCAGGTGCTGCTTTCTTCCATGAGGCTAAACTTGATCTTTGTACAGCACAGTTCTGACTTGAGTGATCTCCAGTTGGTGTTTTCTCCAAGCGTAGTGCTCTGCTGTTAATTTGGGATTGTTGAGCAGTTTAAAAACCATGTGTTTTTGATGAGACTGTGACACGTTTGTAAAAACAAATGGATTTTAAACTGCTTAAGTTTCTAAATTAACCTTTAATATCTTCAATCTTCTTGGTATACCAGCAAGCAAAATACTGTTGCTTCTAGTGGGATTAAAAAAATCCCTGAAACCAATAAAGTGAAAAATTTTAGAACTTACTCATTCTCTAGGGGAAACCTGAGTAATTGTGGTGCATTTAAAGATGTTATTCCATATGGTGAAGACGTCTATCTACAAGTAGTAATAACGAGAAGTAATAAAAATACAGTATTGTATCTGGTACCTGGTTAGAGATATCAGATAGCTAGAGAATATAGTAAAAGAGAGATAATAAGGAAGGGTTATGAAGATGTAAGTTATGAATTTGAATAGTTTAAGAAGTCAGGTTTGGATATTAGTCTAAATTTGACGTCTGAAATATATTCAATGATCACTTGAATAACAAGCCATTATGGAAATCGGAGCTGTATTCTCAGAATATTTCAACACTCATGTGGTGATTGTTGGGTTTTACTTCCCTTTCTTTAAATGAAACACAACTTTTTCCTTAATGGCACTCTATATTTGTGTATGCAAAAGTATGATACCATTTTATCCAATCCAATGTTGCAGTGTAGGTGCTCAGGTTGGGTGTATTGTGGTATCAGGGGTTTAATACTGTTGAGATAAAGCTGTATGTTTATTTAAAGAGTTTGTCATCACACATATCAATAAGTAGCATATCAGTAAGTGTAATAACTCTTAAAATAGATACTTTCTTGATTGCTCCTCTGTTTCTTGTAATTTCATTATAAGCAAATGAGGAGCACAGTGAAGGCAAAGGAACATGCATCTGAAATGAGTAGGGAATGCTTTCTCACAATACAGATAACCACCCTGTGAAATTTTTTTACTCTATGAAGGCATATGTACATATTACATTTTTTTACCCAACAGTTTCTAAAACCTTATGCAGTATTTATAGATACTTGTTCTGAAATGTGATAAAACAGTATGCTTCATGGCATCCTTAACATCTAGAGCCAGTATTCTACAGCAGTAACTGGTATGCCAGTCCTGTTTTGCTTTGCTTTGAGGTTACAGGAATGATCTTTGAAGGGGTGTGAGGGGTGGGCAGCTGACATTAATTACTCACAAAAAATCTTTCATCAGGAGAGGATGCAAAGTTTATCAAGTGTACTTAATTACTCACTTGGTCCTAAGCAGGCTGATCTTGTGGGATTGGTGTTTTAGGGCTAATGAAGAGGGGTGTGTACTGGGGGTTCTGTGCTGCACCATCTGTGCTGCTGCCCTGTGTTCAATGCATCAGCTTGTGCATGTCTCCCCCCGCCAGACAAACGTGGATATTTTTGATCACAAGCCCAATGTTGTAAGATATTACACTTTTAAGTATATCCTTATTAGGCTAAACTTTTACTTAAGTGTGAGAATTGTTGCTTGCTTTTGTTCATAATTCACAAGGGATCTTCTTGCTCTCTTCCTTATTACATTTGCAGCACATTAACACACTTTTTTTTTTTTCTTTTTTTTTTTGGTGAGGATGTGTTTTGGAGATGGTCCATCTCTTTGGGTGATTACTGGGAAAAAGTTGCTTTAAATTCTATGTCTTTTGACATGCTCTTTTGAGAAGGATGAGAGAGAGACAGATGGCTACTAGTTGAATAGCGTTGTTTTTTATTTATTCTCATGCCCTGAAAAGGACTGAAACATGATATTGAAATAAAGAAGTGGGTGAGAAATAACTTTCTATTAACTTACTGCCTTATTTCATACTTGAAACTAAGATAAAATTTGTTGTTTTTCCTACTCATCTCTTCCTGTAAATTTTAAATAAATTACACAATTAAGATGAGTGCCAGCTTCAGAATGCTGTGGGTTTATGCTAGGGGCAGATGAAGCATTCAGGGTGAAAAGTATATGTGTTTAGAAAACTTTCCTCTTTTTGACCTCTGGCACTGGATGCTGTGGAAGTGACAAGCACGGCTGCAGCCCATGGAGCTGTTCTGAGCTGAGAATGAAGCACAAGCCCAGCACCTGCTCTCCTGCTGTCACAGCCTGGCCTGGCTTGTTGGAGCTCAGTGTCCCCAATACCCTGCAGCCGGGGACCCTCAGCTCAGCTCCCCTTCTGTGACACTGCAAGGACAGGTGGGATCCCCCTTAATGACACAGTTGCCACCTTGCTTTTACTGCCTGGGCTGATGCCAGAGCTGGGTTGTTTGGGGTTGGAGTGAATGTGAACTCGAGCTGTGTGTTCCAGGTCTGTGTTTCTAGCCTCTGTTACCAATTTAGCAACTAATTCTACCAATAGATTTGGATTGACAGAAAGTGGGAATGATTGTATATGTAGACAGGGAGTTGGGAACCATGTGGGTTTACAAACAAAAGCAAACAGTAGCACTTAAGTTAAAATGTTACTGCTGCTCCAGTGCATACAGTAAAGGGTTGTACAAAGACAGCAAGCTTGCATTAACTTCAAATATTGCACATGTGAGTCAGAAATGAGGCTCCTCAAAGCAAATTTTGATCAACCATTAAAACCTTATCCTGAGGCACGGGATTTGTTTCAGTTCTCTGTACAGCACTGTTCATATTCACAACTGAAAGTAAAATTGGACTCTTTTGGCAATTGCTGGGCAATAGCTGATGCAAACCAGACATGATGGGTGAGGATAATATCAACAGACTTCAGGTTCTGCATCTGAGCTAAATGCTCAAGGCAACCCAGTTTCTTATTCTTCACACCTTTAGGGATGCATTCATCTGACCTATTTTGCTGCTTATTTCAGGGTGAAAGGCCCCTTGGCTACACTAGGTGCACTGGGTAATCTCTCTTGTTGGGAGAGGAATGGAGTTGACCAGTTTCAAAATACATGTCTGCGAATCCCATTCTGCCTGTGATTTAACTCACACTGTGAAAACAAAGACTTACATGAAAGATTTAAAAAAAAAGAAGTTATCATGAAGTAGGATGTTGCCTTTGTCAAAGCCTATGACCTTAAAAAAGGTCATCTGCAAATTTGAAAGAGAAAGACTAAGTGGCATTTTACAAAGCAAACAGCTTCTCAGTTTTACTTACTGAACAATCTTGCATAGCCCCAGGAAGTTCCTATACAACCCTGATTATGCTTGGGAAGTATGTTTGGGTTGTTGACAGTATGTCATGAATACAGAAAGCCCCATGTTCAATTTTTTTCAGAGTAAGATTGGGCTTCAGACACATTGATGGAATTTTATGGTTAAACCAACAGTGCCATCTGCCTTGGGTCTGACACTGGTATCTGGTCACTTTGTGGTGCTAGTCCCAAATGGATAAACCTCTGTAAAAGGGTGGCTGTGCTTTTTCTTGCCGTGTGTTGTCACGTGTTGAAGCATCAGAGGTGCCATGTGGCACTGAAAGCCAGCCCAAGTCTGGAGGAATAAACATGATGTGGAATTAATGAGCTCTGAAGCATGAGAGTTGTTTTCACTGCTCTATGCAGTGTCTCTGTACCCCATTCCCTCACCCACTGTGCAGGGTGTTGCAGCCATCCTGCCTTTCCTGATGTTCAGGGTATCCTGGCTCCCCATGGACTTGCCAAGTTCTTTGTCCACACACTCAGCCTCTGGAATGCGTGGCTGTGTAAAGGAGCATCCCTCAAATATAGGCTATTAAAGTAAATGCATTTCCAAGTTTGCAGACAGAATAATGATGGGCAACAACTGCTGAAACTGTTTCAAATGAAATAACATTTGAAGCAATGGTGACAGTTCTTTCTAGTAGATTATAAAAGAACAAAATTATGTTTATCAGTTTCTAACAAGTTGGAAAATGGACACATGTGCCTTGTTAACCAGCCATATATAATACACAAATAAGTCTTTCAGTATTTTCAGTAAGTCCTGACTTGATCTCTCTGCTTTTGGGCTTTTTGGAGGTTTTCTGCATATGAAAGCTTTCTCCACCAAATATAAAAATGACGTCAGCTTCTTTTCTTCCAACCAATTTTGAGCTCTGATGTTTAAGACTTTCATTAGATGACAGAGCGATTGTAGGTCAAACACTGCCTGACTTTCACAATGATTTCCATCTGAAGGGTCTTACATAGTATAGTCTCTTCATGTTTTATTTAAAATTTTAGTTGGGCTCTTGACTCATGGAAAAATAAATAAAAATGAAGGTCTTACTGCAGTAAAAAAACCATGAAGCTGCTCTGTCAAATGAGCTGCATGACATTTATCCATGGGAAATATCCATTAAGTGAGTGAATAAAGTTACTGCTTTAGTTTGACATAGTAGGCAATATTTCTGTAAGCATTGTACATGCAGATGATTTACCTCTACCTCTGTTTTAAGTTCACCTTTACGGTAATAAAACACAAGTGGGCAAAGTCTTCCCGTAATCCTGCTTTCCCATAGCTCTTTGTTATGTTGCTTAAAACATAACATTAGAGTGTAATAAGTATTTTCAGTTCTTCCACCCATAAAGGGTAGGGGGAAAATCTGTTTGCAGTTAGTGCTGGTACTGAGATATTATTTCTGGTTTGTGCTTCGGCAGTGACCGGGGGAGCAGGACGTGCAGCTGAAGGCTCGAGGAGAGGTCACTGCCAGGGTGCTGCTCCAGGAGCTCGAGGAGGACAAGCCATGTGTAAGCAGCAATGGAGGGAAGGAGGAGGAAACGGAACTGTTTAAAAACCTGTCTCCCAAAAAGTGCAGGGTGAAAAAACTTCAGTGAAACTGCAGCTGGGAATACTCCTAAATGTTAGTTTATTGCAGCTTGGTCTGTGTATTTCTTCTGTTAGCTCAAGAGTTTATCCCAAACTGTGTGTATTGGCAGCTGCTGTGCAGTAGTGTGTCACGGTGGTAGCAAATCCAGAGAACCCATAGAAATTGAAGGTACCAGAGCAGTGCATGCTTGAGCCACATCCTCAGTGGTGCTGGGAGTGAGCAGCTGCCCTCTGAGGGTGCAGGCTCTGGGTTTGCTGTGGGTCACTTTGCCCAGAGCATGCCCCAGAGCCCAGGAGGGAAGCAACACTTGGGGCAGTGGCAGTGTGTGCTTTGCTGGGCTCAGACCCTGCAGTCCCTGCTGCAGCTCACAGCTGCTGGGTCCATGCCCAGCTGAGAGAGCTCTGGGAGAGCCGAGCTTGTGTGTGTGATTTCACTCTGTATGGAAGCTCCATATAATTCCCAAATGGCTGTCACTTCAGGGGAGATTGTAATGCAGCTGTTTATGTGCTGTTTGCCTGGGTGGCTGCTGGTGTACAAGCCAGCTTCTAGGAGTCTTCATTCTGTGTTTTACCAGAATGGTTTTGTGCATGTGAATATTTTGCATGGGATTCCATTTATGGGATGAATTGAATATTAAATTACTCCTAAAATCCTGAAGGCAGTACATCAGATTCACTCATCCTGAGCAATTTGTGCTATGCTATATGTACCATAGCCCAGGTTCAGTTTCTCAGTTTTCCCAGGGCTGACATTTTACTCCATTTGTTTCTGTTTTATTTTTTCAAAGTCGGGATGTTTTACTAAGAGTGAAAAATATTTTTAATGAAGTATTTTAATCTGCTGTTGTGTTATGGGCTTGTATTCCACCCTACCCTTATACAGGTTTTGCCAGATGTTTTAAATATCTTCTCAGTACATATGCTTTCAAGGTTTTTCTGCAAATCCAATTGTGTTTAACAGGCACTGAGTCCTTGTGAATCAATGTATTTTTCTCTATGCCTCCCATATCTGGCAGATGTCTTGAGTTCTTGGACAGCAGGTTTTCAGTGTTTTCTGTATGAAAGCAGATAAGATTGGTACATAGTTAGAATTTTCTCAGAAAGGATCAGAGTTTCAGACATCTGTGGGAGGAAGGCATTTCATTGACCACATGTTTTTACAGCATTTAGTAAGTTTAGTAAGTAATTAAATCCAATAATTCATCTTATACTGTATCAAAAGGCTTTTGTAAGGAAAACTGTATTTGTGGGGCTTTTTTTACATTTCCTCTTTTTTATTTTTTTAAGTCCTTATATGTGTAACATTTAAACCAAATGTGGTGTCTCATTTATCTTTCCTCAGAAAAATTCTTAAAGACATAGTTTTAGCTAGAGGGATGGCAATTTTCATCCATAGATACATATGGTTAATTCAGTTTTATTTTCCTTTTGACCAGCTCAATTAAATACATTTGTTTCCTTTTAATCATAACTATTTTATTACTTTCACTGCAATGTAAACTGTTCGCTCTGCGTTTCCGTCCTTGATTTTTTCCCTCATTGTTGTTTCTGTCATTTGCTTGTAAGATACTTGAAGGGTCATTTTTAACAATGAAAAGTGAAGAAATGTCAAAGGTAGGGCTGCTGATGAAGGCTCTTTGTCTGCTCTGTGCTTTCTGTCTGTAGTTATCAAGCTGCAGAATGTGAGATGCTCAGCACGTGTGATGGGATGAGGTTTTAACCCGAGAGAAGGTTAGCCGGTGACTTGATGTTCCTTCCTTCTGTTTCCATTTGCTGACTTCCAGATTGAGAACCCGGTGCATCTGGGTTAACTTGATGCCTCATGGAAATTTTAGAAAGGAGACATCCACTTTATATCAGCCTGTGATCAGAAACAGAAGGAGAATGGAAGAGAGGAGGCATGAAGAATTAAAGAACAAAGATGCATGAATCAGAAAAGGGGAAGGAGGAGCAGGAAGAGGAGCTAGTGGCAGGGAATGCTTACCTCCCCGGGGGACAAATAAAAATACATAACTGTTTCCTTGATGTTACTTTGCCATTTAAACAGTTACCCTAGGACCCATGTAAATGATGTATGACTATGAGAGAGAAAGTGAGTTAGGTTGCTGCTGCCCTCCCGCTCACCCTTTCTCTTTGCAAAACTCTCTGTAGAACCTGAGACCTGGTCCATGCCAGAAACAGAAAAAATAAACCCAAAAAAAAAAAGGAAGGATAATCCCACATGATTACATTTTTGTTAGTTCTCAAGTGTTAATCACAAAATGAAAAATGGTAGTGTGTAATGTTAGATTTGTGTAAGTGCATGATGACATTTTGAATTACCTTTCCTGAAACACAAACTGTGGATTGTCTGACATAGAAGACATTCACTGAATTGTGGAGCTTTAAAAATGACAGTCCTGGGGCTTTGATGGATTCTCTGTCTCCTAAAGTCTTGAAATTAAAGTCAATATTTTTCTGTATTTCCAACAGAACTTAAAAGACTAAATGCAGACATTATTGCATGGTGTACCTGGGCTTATATAAGTGTTTGACAGGATGATCACAGGGTGTCTTCAGGATTTGAGTTATGAGTCTTGTTTGGAGTCTCACAGTAGTACTGCAATGTGTGTAGCGAATGATTCTTTGCATACTTGGACCTATGCTTTTCTTATTGCAAGGTTCTTTCTGTATTTGTTTTAAGTTTTGGGGGGTTTTGGTGCAGTTTTTTCCAGCTGCACTCTCTCTTGTTGTTTGCATTGTCCATTACCAGCAATTCTGTAGTCTTCCCATCCTGTCTGCCACAGAAATCTGTATACGGCTCCAAAACCTTTTGCTCCTGCAAACCCTCCAGCAGCCAGGTTTCCCATTCAGCCATTTCCTACATTTTGTTTGTAGATGGAGTATGTTCACTTGGTTATGTTTGTATTGTCTTGCTTTGTTGCGTGTTTCGATTTTTTTTTAAGGATTAAAAAGAGAAAAATTATTTAAAAGGCTTTTTTGCATTTGTTTAAAGGTTTATTTGCATTTTTTGATTCAGCTCCTCTTTGGTGCAGAGGAAGTGCATTCTAAGGAGGATGGACAGCATCTGATTGAGTCACCATGGCTTGGGCTGGTCATGTTCTCCTGTGCAACCAGCTAGTGAATCAGCTGCTACCCAGGAAACTGAGGCTGACAAAAATCCTGGATTAGTTTTTTATGCTTTCTTGGCCCTTTAAGAGAAACTGATCTGTTTTGGCTCAGCTAAAAAAAATTGATGTTTTGAGCCCTTTTCTTCCCAGAGTATTTATTCTCTTGTACTTCATGACCAACCGCTGGTATAGCTGTATTACAAAAAAATCCTAAGACTGTATTTTGCAAGAATGGCTTCAAGTGTGCTCTGACTTAATTAGTAAGAAAAACCAGCTTGTATCTCTGGCCGTATTAGGGGCTTCATGCTGTTGTGTGTGACTGCTTATTGTTGAACATTTAATGCAGAAGACAGTTTACCTGACAGATGTGGTAGCAATTTTTGAGAGAAAAATAGGTTAAATATGTAAGTCACCACATAAATGCTGACTATGATTATAAAATCCAAAAATGATATAGAAATCTCTGAAGAGAGCCGTGCAAGACTGCCTGTAGGCTTAGGATTTTAGTCCTTTGCTTTTACAGCAAGAGACTAGAAATACTTATGCAATATTCATTCAGGATATACAGCAAATTGGCATTTGGAAGCATTCAATTTTCCTCATAATTGTTCTCCATTCACTTGGCCGATTATCAGTAATTTCAGGGAATTAAAGATGCTCTTTTTAGAAGTTTCTAGTGAACTCTTTAGAATTGTCAAACAATAACAAACCTGCCACTTAGGCAGCAATTTTCCCTCTTGCTGTCCTCACACTGATGTTAGATTGCTGTTTGGAAAGGCTAGACAAGCAAACTGCCATGTAGTAAATCAGCAGGAAAATTTTTTCAGGCTCATGCTGCTGAGTGAATTTTGATCCAAGAATTTTTGTGTTTGTTTTGTACAGGAAAAGACTTTAATCCTTCAGTTTGAGAACAGAGAGGTTGGTTTTCTTTGATAGCAAATCTGCTAAAGTGTATTTTGTTAAAGAACTTAGTATTATATTTTTGTGGATTAAGCTTGTTATCCTTCAGTCATCTCTGGGTGAATCCCACCAGAATGCAATTCAAAGCGTATGATGTCCAGTTCTTTCCTTTTCCTCTGCTGTAGTGTGAAAAGGGGAACAAAATAATTAAAAACCCCTTAGGAAGGGGGTTGGGAAGTACTGTTTACTGAAAAGGTGATGCTCTGTCCCCTCAGTCTGTGTCACAGGACTTCCTAAAGCACAAAATGTGCACAGGGACAAGAACTGCAAAATGTCTGTGGTCAGAAAGGGAACTGTTTTATGGTGATCTGTGACAGCTTGGTCCAGTGAGTAGGGGGAGATATTATGTACCTCCCTGCAGGTTTTGGATGTGCTGAGCATAATCATCTCTCAGTCTCATGATGTCTGCCTCTTCCTTTCTCCTGGAGTTAGCAGGCCAAGGGGCCAGCATCCCAGTGGTGTCCCTGTGCCAGCCAGGAGTGAGGAATGCGTGTGGGCTTGGATAATTTTGGCTCCCATTTCCAGCCCTGCTGAGGTGTTGCTGCTGAAGAGGAGCAACAGAGCTCTCCAAGATGTTTAGCTGCTTTTATCCTCAGCTATATGGAAACAGCAAAAAACTCTTCACATTTGATAGGTGGTTTTAGTCCAGCATTATATTTGAGATAACCCAGCTGTTTCTGAGGAACACGAGAGCAGCCTTCTTTTGCACAAATGGTTTTGGTCATCTCAGAAGAAAAAGCACATACATCTGTTTGGTTTATTTTAATCTTTCCTAAATTAGAGCTGCCATAGTAGGCACACAAAAAAGTACAACGATGGTTGTATTCTAAATGAACAGTGATAAAAACTGAGGGAGGTTAGTGAGGCCTGCTTGATGCTGGGCATGGAACAAGATGCATTTTCCTCTGTCCCTCTCTTGAGTGCTTTGTAATACCTGCAGCCTGGAGCTGTTCCTCCGTGAGTGGTCTTTTGTCTTGTTGCCTTTTGTGGGATAAAACCCCCCACTTTTACTGGAAATGTTCTTTTGTGGAAAGGATGGAATACCTTCCATTAAGATTCAGGCTTCATTTCCCACATATGCAAAGTCTTGGCTTACTTTTTAAAATTTTTGAGAAGGTTTGAATTTTGTATGTTTTGCATGACCAATGGGTAAGTTTTCTCTCCTGAGTTTGAACTTGAGAATGAAAATGTTAAACATCCTTGGGAAGTATTTTTAAAAGCTTGAAAAATACATAAATCAAAATCTAATCTGACAAAAGTGAACTCTGTCATGAATTAATAACTTCTAAAATAGTTCTAAAAATTCCAGAGAAGAACACAAAGTAATGAACTTGTCCTCAGAAAACTATTTAGTTTCAGAAACATTTAAGAAGTATGTTTTGTGTTTATGTGAATGGTATAAAAGATAATGTTTCAGTTTTTCTACAGACCAAATCCCAACTAAAGATAATATGTATCTGTATGAATACAAGTTTACTTTTCTGGAATGACTTTAAAAAATCTGCAGGAGCATTGTTTGTTTTAGGTAGCCTTTGTATTTGTAGTGATGA
>VZUA01092547.1:35592-49627 GCA_013401035.1 Horornis vulcanius
AAAAAAAAAAGACATTGCCAGAGTTTTTCTAAGGTGTAGAAAATGTTCTTCATTTCCAAAAGAGAACAGTTTATGCTCCATGTTGTTGTAGGGGACTTTGAAAAGTACAAGTAAAGATGCTCAACTTTTCACATCAAGCAACACTAGTTTCCTACTGTTCACTAGGCATGGTTTTAAACAATAAAGGGATATCTAAAAAAGAGTTTGAGGATGTCCACTGGTCTGTCAACCTGTGGAGAACAAGCAGGCATTATGTGTTATTGTCCCATTGTGGGCATTATCTGAACAATTTAAAACCAGCTTCCAGTGCAGTGTAAATTGTCTTACTATTTGGCTACGGGGAACACCAGAGTTATCTGCAGAAGCCGATCTTTAATGTTAAGAATTAATGAGAAGATTTTGGCATGTTGTGTTGAAGCTGGAGCTTCTTATTCTCCCCTCTGTGGTTGGAAAGACCTTGTTTGGTCACCATTAGTTTTGTGTAGTCACCAAACTTTGCAGCTATCCAGGCTGTTCTCTGACCTACCCCAATGAAAGGTCAGGCACAACATCACTGTACTTGCAGAGAGCAGCACTCTCTGCCCTCCCATGTCATGGTCGTGGCAGCTCCACTGCCGTGCGTCCCCTGTGGGTGAGGAGGGTTGGTGGCATTTCATCTCATTACTTAAACACGCAAATGTTTGATTTGTCTGTGGGGATTCAGCTTCATACTTGCAACTGAATGACAGAAAATAATATTCTTGAGATCCTTATGCTCTGTGCTTTGCCTTTGAGCTGTATTAGTCCCTGCGTGCAGCAGAGCCTTCTGCTAAATATTGTTTATCTGAGCACATGGGGTGGCATGACGTGGCCTTTTCCTACTTCTGCTTGAGATCTTTTGCTGTTCTTGGTGATCAGCAGCAGATAGAAGTTCAGTGGAACGTAAACTCACAGGTATTTGATAACGAGAGCAATTGATAATGAGAGCATGTTTCATGAATGTACCAACACGCTTCTAATAATCCTAGTAAATGTTTCTGTCGTCGAAACAAGAGCAAGTGCCATTAAAATTGCAGAAGCTGTTGGTATTTTTAATAGAAGTTCAGGACTTTGTTCACTCTGTCTTATTATAGATGTTGTCAATTTTGTTTGCTGTGTTGGAAGCTCAGTAGTGTGCATAGAGGCTATTCCTTCCCACATGTCCTCTTTTTTTTTTTGTATTTTGTGCATGTAGCCATGCAAATATAATTTCTGTTCAAAAACACTAACCCTTTAAATGATTGTGATGAAGTTTTCCTTGGTTGTTGTAATTATTATGCTTCTGTTAAAAATCAGTCTAAATAATTTCTGTAATGAAGCTGTCTGGATTTTGTGTAACTCAGGTTCAGATCCACCTTCTGGCACTGATATCCCCAAATTGTTGCCTTCTCCACCTTGACAGTGGCCTGTGATATACAGCATTGTTTTTATATCTCAAAAAAACCCCAGCTCAGTTCTTGATGTCTCCTGAACTTCTCTGCAGTGGAGCAAGGCTGTAGCAAGCTATGCTCATCCCAGCCTGAAAAGGAGGGTTGCCAAGTGCCTGCTCAGTGGCAAGGGACTTCTCCACACAAGCATGGAGAAGTAGCAGATTAACAGCCAGACACCTCCAAAGACTGAGCATTCATCTGATGACTGGCAGAGAAATACCTCTTCCCTTACTGCTTCAAAAATAACTGAGGTAAACAACCATCATCTGTAATTGTTTATAGCTCCAGTAGGATCCCTGCTTCCACCCTTAATTTACCATACCCTGTGTACATACGAGACTGTTCAGGGATGCTGCCATCATGATTTCTTACTAATTCAGAAGTTTGGGGTTTTTTCCCCCATTCTGAACCTTGGTAGAAATGCTGCAGATTTTCATTTCCTTCCTAGGGAGTGTTTGGTGTGTAGGATTTCCTTCACTGGGCAGTTCCCACAGAGGGGATGCTGATGGACACCCTGCAGGCTCTGGAGCCCTCTGGGCAGTGCACGCCTTTACTTTTCTGTCAGGTTAATTTGTGATGTAATTCACGAGCCAGTGGATGAGGCATTAGGTTTTGATGGAGAATAGGGAAGGAGAGACATTCCAGTACCAGCTTTATAAGGACTTGTGTTGTGACAAATCTCTTGCTAATTACACACATACCTTCTGAATTGCAATTAAGCATGTTTAACTCTTTGACATCTGTAAATGATCCACATAGGAATTCTCACTTCACACATGAGGTCATGTAGCGATGTACAAGGTTGTGTTGGCAACAGATGTTGAAAGAAACAACAACTTACATGATGTTGTAAGTCAGATGGAATGGATTCCAAACAAGTAGTACTGAACCCCTAATATCTGGTGCTGCAGGGTACTGCACTTCTCCCCAGCCCTTTTCCTCCTCACATAAAAGCACAGTGGTGGCCTGGGGACCAGAAGGGGGTCATGACATTGGCAACCACAGCAGGTTTTCTCTGAAACTCAATGATGAAAGAACTGTACTGTGTATTATACACATTATAACATTCCTTGTTCTTCCCAACTGAGCTGTTCAAGTTACAATCTAAATCCGATTGTTGCATTTGTATTTTTTCTGTTCTATCCAGGAAAACATTGCAAAGTCTTCCTTCTTTTCTGAGCCTACCCAGAGCATTTAGACCATAAACAATCAACAGTTTTCATAGCACTGCATTATGTTTAGTAACAGGAGGAATTCTTCCATTAAGTTTCAGGGAATGTTTCAAAGTTGTGGTAAGAAAAATACCTGCCAGCTTCCTTCCTGTGTCTCAGAATGCTGAAGTTTTATCAACTCAAAGGAGCCAGGAATTTGTTCCTGTCACTGTAAACTCTTGCTTGCACTGCAGAATGAATGAAGATGTGTAATACAGTGTCTTCCTTATATTATAACTAAATATCAATCATAGTATTATTAGCAACGAATGATCTTTATTGAAAGCAAAATAACTTCGGCAGCAGCAAAGTTGATGATGTTTATTACTGTCACACAATTGTTTGAACAAGTAAAACATAAATTTTTGCAAAAATTTTGGCATCTGGGGGACTAGAAGTGCATTTTTCTAACATATGTAGCAGTAGCATGAAAATAGGTAAAGAGGTAATCCAGCATATTTTAAGGAAATCATGAAGAATGTACCCAAAACCCTGAGACTGCAGCTCATTAAAATATACTGAAACACAATTTTTTGACAGAGATGAGTAGAACATTTGTAAAATCTGACATTTTTGTCTTTTCTTTTGGCATGCAAAGATATTTGCATTTTAGAAAAGAGCCCAGAGAAAAGAGACGGAGAGGGTGAAGGTAATTAAATTTTAATTTCAGTTTTAAAGATCTTTCCCTAATTAGCTTTAAAAGTCAGTGTCTAAGTAAATTGAGTTTCAGGGTGCAATCATAATTTTCTTCCTGGATCCTAGTATTCAAAAGTAAGAAGAAAGAATATTAGAGAAAGAGAAGGAAGATTGTTATTTTAAAGGCCTTTCAAGATAAGGATTTAACATTACCTCATTATTAAAATATGACTGTGGCAGGTTGTTTTTTTATTTCTGGATTTCAAAGTCATTGAGCAGTCATGGTTGGGGAAATGGGAAACTTAGGTTCTATTAAAAGAAACTGAAAATTATACCAGGAAAGTAAAGACTTTTCTTCTTTCTTCTGCTTTGTTAGAAGATTTTTTTTTTTCGTGGCTTGCTTGCATTCTTTTCTCTGTTGTCCATTCTTGCAGTTTTGATTGTAGGCACGCTAACATAATGTCCTAGGTTTCTTAAAGGTGTGCTGGCATGCAGTGGGCTTCTGTTTGTGTGTTTTACACAGCCAAGTGTCTTTTCTCTACATGTATGTGGTGGCTGGGGACACAACCTGCTGCAGTCACCTCCCATCTGCCAGACCACGCTGTGCCTTTCCAGTGCTGGGCCCCGGCCTCTGCCCCGCTCCTGGTGTGGCTGCCTGCCAGAGCTCCACCTGCCTGGGCAGTGGTGGGAGAGAAACAGGCCCATGGTGACTTGTCATGGTTCAGTGTGCAAATGCTTATAAATGTGCCATTTTAAAACTGAAGATACAAGAAAACAGAGAATATTTGATAACATTGGAAATATGTCTGTGAGAAGTACATAAGCTGTTGTTTGACGATGAATTGCTAGAAAAACAACTGAAAACAGTTGGTTTGTACATGAAGTAGTTATAAATATCTGGAATTGTGTGAAACAATGATTTTTTTTTCCTCTGCAGGAGCGGTGGAAGTCTTGTTATTTAACCAAGAGTTCTGAATGTAGAAAAATTAATTTTAGAAGTTGATCTTTTTAGGCATAAACATATTTTCAAGTAGAGAAATGCTATTTTTCTAAACTATGTCACCTTTCTTGTAATTCTGAAAGGGAAAGTCATGAATACAAAATACTTGGCATTTGCAGGTGAATGCTGTGGAATTCATGTAGTATTTGCAAATGTTGAAGCATTCGATAGAAATGTAAGTGTCTTGAACTGTGACCATAAACACTTCAGTATGGATTAAAAATCAGCATAGAAGTCTTAAAAGTTAGAGGCAATCTTAGTCTAGAGATTGTTGTCCAATAGGCTTTCATGAGGCTTCCTGTCACTTTTTGTTTTATTTAACATCTTTAAATATGAGAGAATTAGTACTGTAAAGAGTATGTTATTTAAATTTCCAGATGTTAATTGACTGGGAAAATAGATATAACCCAACAGATATGTACCACACAACTGAATACGGTTTGATTGAGCCTGAATAAATAAAAGATAATGTATAAGAACATTGATCTAAACTGAATTTACACTTTAATTATCAAGACAGATGCTGAAGTGAGACTACAGAAGAAGTTTAAGGATTTCTGTGGATGATCTGGGTTGAAACCATGACAATAAAATACCCAAGTATTATTGTTGACTATGTATTAGCATCAAAGTTCAAAAAATGACAGGGAGGATTTAAACAACACTGAGGGTATTTCATAAAAGACATACCCTATTCAGGGTGCCTTCTGAACAAGTTAAGACTGGAATAATATTTACAAGAATGAACAGCAATAAAGACTTAAAAGAGACAAAGGTTATGTGCTGTGTAGCACTGTTCAGGGTAGAATTGAGAGGTCTGTGACATATGAAAAGAGAGTTTTTTAAGGGAAGAGGGTTACTAGTGACAGGAGGATAAACTTGGGGAGAACAATACAAATAAACAAGTTCTAGAGATTTTGACATTCGGAAATGCTGAAAATTTTTTTTTTTTTGGAATGGATTCCAGGAGAGAGAAAAATACTGCTCTCAGCCATGAGGAGAAAGTTGGTGGAGAAAGTGAGGTTGTGTCTATATAAATAAATAAGTATGTATGTGTATATCCTCCTCCTTTGCTGTGACATTCAAAAGTATGTTTCTGAAAAGATCTGCTACTGGTGGTAACTTTGCAGTGCTCCTGTTTCATGTCCCTCTCTGCTGCCATCTCCCAATAGTGTGCCTGTTTTCTTCTGCAGGACAGATGGTGCTGTTTTCCCAGCAGTGGTTCTTCACCTCTTGGAATGGCTTAAGGGTGTTTTTTTCATTTCTAATTCAAGATGCCTACATTTGATTTGCACTGTTTTGTTAATCTTGTAGAGAAGTGCTGGCTTATGTTAGCTTCTGCTAGGGTTTAATGTAGTTTGTAGATAAGTTCACAATCAGCTGGATTTGTCTCCAACTGTTTTTCTTCTACCCACAGTCAAGTCTACAACAGCTTCGGTGGTCTTTGGAAGTTACTATCACCTTGTCTTTAGAGGTTTGCAAATGAGAAAGTTGAACTGATAGAGGGATTTGAGCTTTTGAATGTCATAAGGGGTATTTGGCTCTTGCTGTGTTCGACTGAGTGGAACTGAAGGCGATGAACTGAACCTACTGAAATTGGAACCAGAACTCCAGGAGCTGTGCTGGAGTGTGAAACTCAAGGCTAATCTAAATATTTTTAAAGAGATATTTCAATAAAATATAGACAAAGCCTTAACTTGTAGTTCCAAGTACTTCAAGCTGAAAGAAGCAGTCCTGCTTTCCTCAGCCCCAGGATGACCATGATTCATCCTTTCTCTTGAGCTCCAGATGTGGATTTAAGCAGAATGATGAGCTGGATCGGTGGTGGAGAGCACAAGGCTGTTCAATTTCTATCTCACACCCCAGACTGTTTTTTTGATGCTGATGTAGGATCTGTGTGTGTCCTGTATATACAGTGCACCCTGATGTACATGCATGTCAATGGGACCATTTTCAGGAATTCTGTCTAACCTGAAGAGCTTTTTGGTTAAAAGCTCCTCTTTCCCCTAGAGTTTTTTGGTGTCACTGATTTATCATTTTCCCAGCAATGTCTCCTAGAGTGTGGAGAGCAAAAAAAAATCCTCTTCTACTCTACTCATCTGTCATGAGCCTGACAAGTAAGATGGCCAGAAGTGGAAAAATCCTTTTTTCATTTCTGTGCCTTAAATCCACTGCACACCAAATTGCACAAGCTGCAGTGGCACTGGGGAGCTGAAGCGTCAGTTGAAACCTTCACAGAATAAAATTATCTTGGCCAGGCTATATAAATATAACTATGTATTTTTCTAGTCATGCCCTCCAAGCTGACATCCAAGAGGAAATTGGTATGGGAAGGTATATATTAGCTCTGCTCTGGGGGACCACCATCCATTGTGCTGAGTGCCTGCAGGCAGGGCGACATACTCAGCTTTATGGATGAAATTTGCCAGATCCTCAAATACTTTTGCTCGTGAGCATATTTGAAAATCAGAGAAGGTGATGACCCTTTTAAAATAAAAATGGAGTTGCTGGCAGGAAGGGAAGGTACAACTTTGTGTTCTTTACGTTTAAAGATGGTTATAAAATGTGTATTGGCTGTTTTTATAATTTATAGTGAAATTGCTGTTGCTTTTAATAAAATGAGACTTCCCGTCAGAATTTCATGATTATGAATGTGAGCATTTTGTTATACAGCTTGGATCTATCCTACAAATAACCATTTTCTAGCAGAATTCTGGCTATACACATAACTTAATGGGATTCTCTGTCAACATAATTCTTTCTGAGGTTGACTCTTGGTTGAATACTTCAAGTCCTTGAATGTGTCTCAAGAACTGAGATTGTGGTAACTTTCAGGATTTTTAATTTAATTTTTCTTTATTCCTTAGACTTTTAAAACTTCCTGTAATTCATTATTAGATTTCTCATTTCAAGTGCTTATTTAAAAGGCACCTTAGCTGCAGAAGCAAATCAATATTTACAGTGCATTAGTGCCACAGAGAATTTGAAGCCTTGTGATTAGAGTTCATTGCTGTTTTATCCACTCTTCAAAGAAACCACAGACTTCAAACAGTATCAGCCATCATCCTGGAATCAGTGACATTGCAACGGTCCCATGCGTACTTTATCTTGTGGTTTAATTATTAAGTTCCTTCCTTTGATTTTCCTTTTAATATTTCAAAGTATATCCTCTTCAAATCTATAAATTCTAGTCAAATTCTGTAAACTAGAGGATTGTAACCAACAATATATTGGTTAAAAAAATATCTGTTCAATGTATTCTTTTATGTTGTTGTTTTAATGGAGAGTATCAAACCCAAGGTAGAACAGTCTCTCAGAATTGAAGAGAATGCAGGAGATGATGTTTACAGCTTGTGGCTAACATTGTGTGAACAAGATTTAGTTCTTGGATTAAGATCTATTGACCATTGCCAAGCAGCATGCATTAGAGCCAGCTCTGTGTGCCTGTCCCCTTCCAGTAATAAGAAAATTAATGCCATATGTTTAGATTTCTTGTTAATTTGGGAAATACATAGATGCAACACACACTAATTTTTGTCATCCATTAATTCACTTAAATGCAAAATTTGCTTAATAAAACAAATCACTTCTCCTGATGTATGGAACCATTTGCATAAGAAAAGTCTAGAGTAGATCATTTGTATCTTTATATTGACAGAATACCCTTTTTTTTAAGGTTTGAGGAAATGTTCAGTAAATGTCTGAAAATATCTTAACTAAACTTACTAAAATGAAACTAGTCATACTAAAGGTGGCTCATCCATGAGTAGATTTTGTAGAGAAGCTTCTCATGTTAATATTTTCTGTAGAGCATGTTAATATTTGGGAATTCCGTTGCTTAATTGACTAGTTGTATTTTGAAGTTTCTACTCACCATTGTGCAAACTGTCAGGTTTTCCCTACAAAGCAAAACCAAGGCAGAGATTATGGCTTGCTCCTCTCCAGAAATGCTGGCTTGATTTCCTTTCTTTCTTTGTTGGCAATTTGGCTTCTTACAGAAGTTCACCCAACTGAACTTTTGTTTTGTCAAGCAATTTGAAGAAAAAGTGTAAAAATACAAGAACATTTTGCTATCACCGTGCTTATATATAGACATACAAGCATAAGGAGCAAGCGAACTCATGTTTGAAAATTGTAATTCTCTGTTGTGGGGTGGGTAGTGAAGGCAAACATGATAATATGCACGGGCTGCTGCTTGGAACAAATATAGATTGGTATTTTTCTTAAGTGGCACTACATACTACAGAGCCCCATTTTGGTTCAGGCTGATCTAATAAAGGAGAGTGAGTGTTGGGGGCTGTGCCAGCAGCATGGGCACCGTGGGGAAGGGCTCACTTCATCCTGTGTGCTGGGCACTGGCTGGGGCTGCAGCTGAGCCGCCTCTGTTCAGAGTGGTTTGATAGGGCACTGTTTGTGTGATGGCCATCAAGGGGGAAAGGAGATGCTTTGCCTTCAGCTGCTTCATGAAACCTGAAGTGTCGAAAACAAGGCAATAAAGAATACCCCTCTACTGGAGTCTAGGAGTATATACTGAGAAATCAAATTCTTAGTAGACCTAACTCTGACCATTAATACTTTTCTTCATAATTCGTGATTTTTCATGAAATATTCCTTTAATTAATTCTACTTCCATTATGCACTTACATGTTTATCTATAAATATGTGTACACATATTTATAAAAGAAAGTGTTTTATTTGCTGAAAATTACCTTTTGTTACGAGAATTGAAAAAAAAAAATTAAGGCAAAGAGAAATAGTGCAACAGTTGTGGGGAAAAAAAATTCTTTTTTGTTCATCCGAATGAACATGGTATAGATTGACTGTTTTGGTGTTTGGTCATGTAACACTTGTTTACATCTCAGCAGCAGGAGTCCTAGTGGATTAAAAAACCCTCACATTTTCATTGTGTGGCTTGACTTACTGTATTTTCCAGTGTCTTCATAATGGTCTGCAAAATAAGATTCTTTAATATTATTAAACGTAACATTAACATGAAGATATTGTCAAGATTGAGACAAGTCATTTAACAAACAACTCCTGTTACTGTGTTTCCTGTTAGTATTGCCAGACATGCACTCTCAGTTTCCTTGGGAACTGTTTCATCAATGCATTAAAACCTGGTCCTGGTTTTTATTCTCAGCTGTTGTCCATTGTGCCTTTCCCACTGACTCAACTGCTTAGGTGCCATCGCTTTCACCTTTTTCCTTTGCACTTTGCATTCAGACTTCCCAGTGCTGAAATAAAGAGAAATAAAATGGATAAATTACAGCTTCTCTGTTCTGATGCTGAGTGGGAGAGTACCAAGAGGTCACAAATCCAGGCAGTGAAACTTCTGTTTGGGCAAAGAGAGGATAGATGTGTGGGTATTTATTGTAGGATAATAAATGAAATTGGAAAAGATTAAGTTGTATTTCAAAAGAAACTAACTTAATGTGCCATTAAAGTTTCCAGAATGGATGTGACCTCTACATATATTAAGAAAACCTTATCTCTTTCCAATCAGTCTACCTTCCTGCTGCATCATTTTTTACTAATGAAATACTTTTCTCCTGTCAGTCATGCCAGCTGGAAGGCTAAGGGAATCAGGGTAAATCAGCACAGATCTTGCTTGAGCTGTCAGGAAGAGGCAAAGGAAGAATGCAGAGTAGAAAACAGTCTCTTCCATAAGTTTTGAGAAAGAAATGTAGAGTATCTTTAGAAGGTCAGGAGGCTGCCTTTGCTGGCCTGGAGCTTCCTGGCAGCATGTTGGGCTAGCAGTGCCCAGGCTGCAGCCCTGGCAGTGGCGTGGGGGACACATCATCCAAGCCCACTCCTTACTTTGCCACCAGGCTTCGTTTACATGCTCTTTAAAATGTGTATCACCTTAATGTCCTAGTTGTTCGAACTGATGTTGCATCTTTTTATTTTGCAAGACACCCAACAGATAGCTTTGTACTTGGAAAGCCCCTGAGCTGTGCTTGGTTCAAAGGGTATGGTTTTCCCTTCATTTCCTCCTCGTGCGCCAAGCAGCAAGGCTGTGGTTTTGAGGAAAACAGACCTTGTCCTTGAGGAGCTATGCTGAGGTCAATAACTCCTTACTCTGTGAAACCACATTTGGTCAAAGCCACCCTTCCAGAGCTTGAAAAAATATTTTCCTTTGTCAAAAACATTTTAAATCTAGTCAATGTTTATTTACTGTCTGTTTTATTCTTCAGATATGCCTCTCCATGTCCGACGTAGTAGTGACCCTGCACTGATTGGCCTCTCAACCTCTGTGAGTGACACAAATTTTTCTTCAGAGGAGCCTTCTCGGAAAAACCCTACCAGGTGGTCCACAACAGCAGGCTTCCTCAAGCAGAACACCCCTGGCGTGCCCAGTGCTCATGAAAGAAAGGTATATTTCTTTCTCCCTCTTTAGTAAATAAATGACAAGTATGCATGAATCTTAAATTGTTTTCTGCTTCTGTAGTCTGCTCCTGTTTAAACTTGTGTTTTTTGACCTTGTCCACCAAACCCCATCAGCAGAAGTGAAGTGTCTGAGTCACACGTGTCCTGCTCTTCACAGACTCTCGAAGGGACTCTAAAAACTTGATTTTTGCCCTTAGCTGTAGTTGAACCTCTGATTACTCACTATTCTACAAAGTTTTTATTTTTCAACTTTTTCTTAATGCCTGTGGGACATGTCTACAATTTTTACTGGTCTCTGTAGAAGGCCTAATGTCAGTGAATAATCTGCATGGCCACAGCTGGTCTGGTTTGTTTTGCTAACACAGCATTGCTAATTTGTACTTTCTGAGGCTCTAGTCAAGTAAGACAAAACACAAATTGCAAATGATTTCTCTCCTTGATATTAGTCTTAAAACAGTGAAATGTAGTGTATTTTTTCCTTCATTTTTTCAGTATGATTTCAGTATCTCTACATGAATTGCATTATTTGCTAGAGAAGTCAGCAAGAAGCGCTCTTCTCAGTGCAATATTAAAAAAATCAGAAGAATCGTGCCCATTTGTACAGATCCTTAATTGTGATGGTAACTTGCAGACAAACTCAAAAGGGAAAAATGTATGTTTTCTAAAAGGAGAGAGTAATTTTAAAACAATGTTGCACTTTTGGTTGCCATTCTGACTACACAGCACAAAGTCCTCTTGGAAAATATACATCTTATTGTAGCTTTTGTTTTTTTCACTTCATTCCTGTTAACTCTATGTAGTATAAATGCAAACTAGTCTCAGCAGTCAGGATTCACCCCAAATAAAGAAGTCTTTATACACTGCTTATGAACCAAACTATTTTTAGCAGGCCTTTGGTCATTTCAAAAGAATCTATAAAAGCTCAGTGCTCGTAGGCACTGAGGTCCCTGTTGGTGCAGAGGTGTCAGTTTAACTTGGTGTTGGTAGATTTCTGCATGATCAGGATTTCAGGCAGGTAATAGTATGTTTTCTGTCACTTGTACTGGTGTGGCACAACAGTGTGTGCTGTTTTGTAAATACATGTTTTATACTATTCTGATTCAGAGAAGGAAAATTATAATCTAATCCATTTGAAGTATTAACATTTTCAGTTAATGTTTGTGAAATGATAATGAGATGACACTTCTTTACTCCACAAGCATAGATATGAAGGGCTATACATAGCATAATCAGATTTCTTTGAGTGTCTGAAGTTAGCAGAAATTGGAGAGAATTGAACAGCAGCTAATCTTTCACACTAGTCTTGCATCGTTAATAGTTCAGCATGTACTTACTCTTGATTTTTGTGAAAATATTTCATGTCTGTTGGAGCATGGTGACCAAACTGGAAAGGAATGCATATGATCTCATGTAGGGATGGGAAGCAAGGCACCAGAGAACATTAAATCAAGAAGGTTGGAAAGAACTGAGGTTACATTGGTTAGTACAATAGATGCTGATTATTTCTTTTGTCATTTTTGAAACACTCTGTATATTGATCATTTGAACAGGGCAGATCACTATTTTTAAAAGGTAAGATGTAGTAAACACCTGGAATGAGATAATTGCTTATGCAATGTGTGTTACAAATTAATCCTGAGTTCATTTATGCTAGACTGACTTTTTTCTGTTTTCAATGTCTTGATTTCTTCATGTGAGTCAAGATTTAGTAGCCAACCCTATTTCTCTTAGGAGAAATAAGAATTCTCATTTCCTTTCACAGTATTAGCAACAATTTCATTTGTATTATTATTCTAAATGGTGGCATTTTTGAAGTCCCTGTTACCCATCTCTTATCAAAGTACTAACAATGAATTTTTCCAAATGCATTTGTGTTATTTGAGCGATAACAATTCCTTAGTACTTTTCTTATGTTACGTTGTTTTCTTCAGCTACTTGGATAACAAAGAGATGGCTGTGCTTTGTTCCAGACTGTTTCATTGATTATAGATGACATAGACATTTTGAGAAAAGCAATGAGAACAATCTTAATTTTCTGCTCAGCGCATTGGGCTTGAGCACCCATATATCTTTTGTGAGTGGTTGGCACGATGTAATGTTTTCACTGCAGTTCTCTTTCTTGACAGCACAAGAACATATGTTCTTGGGCTGAGATTTGCAGCACAGTTGTAGATTAGCAACTTTGCCCCAGCAGTATCTTGCAGAAACATAAAAAGGGTTTCTGGGAGACTTGCCAAAAGCTTCATCCACCTACTGACTCTAAGAAGTGACATTACTTTCAGCCCGTCACCTCTAAAGAGAAATAATTGACAGGTAGAAACCCTGTCCAATTTTTGGAGGAATTAGCACAGGGGAAGCTGCCTAGTCTGGCAGAAGGGGTTTATTTCTCAGGGACAAGTGAGAGAGGACGTCTTATTGGTGTTTGTTTCATTTTGGGTATGAAGAATTTGGAATGGCAGGAAAACGGGCAGATGCCCAAGCTGAGATGAAATGAAGGGGTGAGAGTGCTGCCATGCACAGAAGGCTGTGAGGAGCCAGGACATATGCCAGTAGTTCTGGGCAAACAGGAAGGGAAAAGGGTGTTGGGGAAGAGGAAAAATATGAGCTGTTGAAAGGGTCCTACTACTGTAACTGTAGTCACTGGGATAAATGAAATGTGACACCAGATCTTCTGTGTCCCTAAGAAGAGAATGACTAGAGAGAGCCAGAGTATGCTTTGGAGGGGCCTGAGTTGGTCCTGCAAAGATTTGGATGTGTGCTGAACTTGAGATACATTTCTGTTATAAGTAGGATGTTGTGATGTGAAATCCTTGATCTAAACTGGGGGTGCATTCTCATTCATTTTTCAAATCATCTCATTGTAAAGAAACATTTTTTTTTTAGTCAGGATATCATAATATACTCTGTATCCTTAGAATTGGAATCTCACATAATTGCTACTTTCAATGTTTTTCACCTGTAAGAGCTACTGGAAACGAAGTGTTTTTTGTCCCAAGGTACTAATTTATTTGCAGAATAATTGATTATTTACAAGTTATTGTAGTGCTGTTAACTGTACCTAGCTAGGTAATTCCTGGCCTAATCCTTCCATGAATGGTTTTGGGGGTATTTTGGGGNTACTTTTGTGTGTGAGAGAGAGACATGTCTGTATTACTTAGTGACTAAAAGCCTGACTTAATCCTGTCTCTTGCTTCCTTGAGCCATTCTAATGAAAAAAGAAAAATTTTCTAAGTAGAAATCTCTTCTCAGAGGCCTGGAGTAATACCTGATTTGCAAGGTGTAATTTTGTTTGCATTGTATTGAACTGTACAGGTGAACAGATTGTACACAGCTGAAGCATACCATGTGTGCTT